>CABEEJ010000649.1:161968-174105 GCA_901482245.1 Timema douglasi
CGCTCCCATGATCTTTTTAAAAGGAAATAATTAAAGAGGGAAAGGAATTTCTATCGGTGAAAACCTTTTCGATTTTCTTACACCAAGTTTAAGATAATGAACGGCAAGGTTTTCTAAACGATAGGATCTCCTTTCGCTCTCAATGTTTGACTTAATCGGGCGGGACACGATACCAAGATCTTTATGCAACTTACCATATAGATAGCTTCCAGTAGTAGCAATAGGTGGATCATAGTAGATTACCTTGATCTTAAAAATAAAATGTGCCTTTTCTGTTCTTGTTCTAGTCAAATTTGTGAGGACTCCGTGAAATGTTGAGTTTTTTAAAACATAAATGCGAGTCTGACGCAACGAAAGATGCTCAAGAGGGCATTGAAATTTGACACGACCCGTTAGCTGATTGAACCTTCACTTTTTCATTAGATTGAACTGCAAATAACTGGGATATCAGTGTTCGACTCCCCATCAAGTGTAATTAATGCTTTTTCCTAAAATGCTTAAAATTCTCCTTTAGAGTAAATACGGGCACATTTCCCAAAAATTGTACCTTCCTCACTCCTTATCTATTGGAGTAAATACGTGGATAGCTTTAATGGCGCACAAAATATAGCGGTAATTAAAATTAAATACTTATGTTGTAAAGGTAGTATTTATTTTTTACATCTTGTCAAATTAATACAAACAAAATATAAAAGTGAAATGATACTTTATTAACTTTAAAAAGCATGGACTATACAATGAAGAGTATTCTAAGTATATATTTGGTATCGGTAATACCCCCTTATTTTAAACACTTGAATGATTATATTCACGTTATTTTATAATACTCGCCTCGCTGGCGTAGTTGGCTAACGCGCTAGTTTCGTGTTGAGCTAGACTGCCGATGGCTGGAAGATCGAGGTTCGAATCTCGCTCAGTTGAACTGGGGAGGTTTTCCATAAATTGTCTTCCACTCTCCCTCCACGCAAATGCGGGTTCACTTATTAGTATTATATACTAAAGTGGAATGAGCGTTAACAAATCAGTTTATGGTAACATCAAGTCTGAAAATGAAGCTTATTTATCTAATCTCGCTTTAGGATTACATACAAATAGCTCATAATGTTTTGTCCAATTATTCCCCAAACACCTTCTCGTGTCTGTATGGAAAATTAAAGATGTCTTAGTTTTAGTAAATTAAAATAGAAATATGATTGTTTTTAGTTTGAAAACTCTTTCAGTATAAGATTATTTTAATATAATTAGCATATGCAGATTTTCTTAGAAAATAAATATTTTTATCACAATAAAATTGAATTTAGTAAAGCGGGTAAAATTGTTGACAATACAAAGTATATGAGAAAAAAAAAAATCTTAACTATGCCCAAATATTGTTTTAATTACAGCTTCAGTTAAGTGTTTGGTATAAAAATGATTTACTGAAGTGAAGAAAAGTTCTGTTTATGTATTTTGGATAGGTTTGAAATTAAAATTATGATCGCTATCATAAAAAAAAACATACAAAATACAGAAACAAGATAAACCGAAATTTGATTAAAATGTGTCTAATAAATTAGGACATTGATATATTTTAAAATATTCTGGTCACTTTGATTTTGGAATGTACTAAATCGAGTTTTGCTCTATTTAGCTATAGCGCTTTTTGCTTTATTGGTGAAGATCAAGCTGTCAAAATTTTGAAAGTTCCGTGGTGTACAATCCTAAGCTAGCTATGGCAATCACAACTCAATGGTTATTTAATAAATAAATCTTGGAAAGAAAATATTACCCCGTGTACAAACTGAGTGCACAAACGAGCGCGATCACAGGGCAGCCGTCGCCCCATTGACAACTACAACTTAACCTAAGCACTATAATAGAAACATGTTTGGAAAGAGAATCGCATTCCACCAACGAGCCTAAATTAAATAATATACACTCTTACAGAAACATTAAGTATGAAACATCATTGTTACACATAGAGAATCGTGGTCACCATGTTATGTCACCTGAATTTGTTTATTTTGATTGTTATGTCGCTCCTAGATATGCGATAACAGCTCTGTATCTGTAAGTCTAATGTATCCACTCTCACATAGTCTTTAGTTTGTGTGTTGACTTACTTTTAGTACTTAAAAACTTTTTTTCTTTGCCTTTACAACTTTAGTGTTCCAAATGTCTTAAAACAGTCCAATTTTTTTTTTTTTAAAAAAGAGCCTTTTAGAAATTATTATTATTAGCACCACGTCTTACTACCCGTTCGGGTTATACGCACTTACGCTAATGTGTAATCGTAGGGTGATTGTGAGATGAAATGGAGGACCTACAGTTTAACGTGGAATCCGAACCACGGTGGAGGCCTGGCTTTCCACTCATTAACAAGTTGTCTTGTCAGAGGTAAAGGAAGGGTTTGGTAATCATTTTAGAAATTAATTTTTTTTTTGCAGTCAACATTGATAGCATTTTCTATTTTGTTATTTTTTTTAGCACCATTCCTTAATATTCGTTTTATACGCCTATGTACTACTTGTTACATTGTGTAAGGGATGAGGGAGGTTTAATTAGTATAAAGTGTACCCGCATTTGGAACACATCTAGTTTTTATAGGTAGGGAAATTTTAGGGGCCCTTCCCATTTCCTTTTATCCACTTGGCGAATTTAAATATTCTTTTCATGCTTAAAAGTATATTTTCTTTGGAAAGATGGAAATTTACTCTAATTTCCAAACCCCTCTGTCCCCTTAACCCTCCTTAGCTTCCATAATTCCAATTTGAAATTCTAAGACTTATTTGGTTATCTCATACGATATTTTACGTGTCTACCAAATTTCAACCAAACCCCATCGTAAAGAATGTTATATATTGGTCGTATGCATTTCCTGGGCTTCCATTTTGAAATTCCATTTGTTCAAGAGTGTAGGAAACTCAAGAAAAAGCAAATGTCTTTGCAGTTTTTTATTAAATATTTTTTGGCCAAAATAAATATTGCTCCACTAGCAACGTTTTAGTTTAATTCTCTTCACCTGGTGATATCAACAGTTGATGAATATCTCTCGACAGTTGATGAATATCTCTCGACAGTTGATGAATATCTCTCGACAGTTGATGAATATCTCTCGACAGTTGATTAATATCTCTCGACAGTTGATTAATATCTCTCGACAGTTGATTAATATCTCTGAATATAGTGGCATTAGATGACACACTTTTTAAATGAACTATCGTGAACAATATATGTCTAGTGACTCAAACCAGTTTTATTATTAAATTACATGGCGATATTTCATTTTTTACCTCCTACTTGTACACCCCATCACCCCCATCCCTCTCCTTCCCTATTTTCTGTAGTCTCATTTTGACATTTAAAATGTTCAGACTTTGAAGTTAATTTGAGTGGTCCCTATCTCTAATTGAAGAATTCTTTTATACCACACACAGTAGTTTAGCCTCTACCTCATTTCTATAACTCCCACCTCAAAATCTCAAATTTAAGACTTATTTGGTTAACTGAAGCCTTACCTCTACCAGCATGCAAAATTTAGATTTACCACCATACTTAATTTCCCTTATAACCCCCCTTTATTTCCTGAACTCCCATTATAAACTTTAAATTTTTTGGATTTTTATAGTTATTTGGAGTGGTATCTTTTGCCTATATGCTGAATTTGTTTTATACCCCACTGAGAAGAGGTTCCTAATAGTTTTGTAAGTTTTTAGCCATTCAACCCACTCGGAGAAATTTTAAATTCTAACATTCATTTGGTTACCTGGAAATTTATTTCTACCTGTCTTTAAAGTTTAAATTTTTAACCTAATTTCAAGTTATTTCTATATGTAGCTTCCACCTACCCCATTTTTCATAATTTGAATTTAAATAAACAAATAAAAAACTGAAATTTTTAGAGCGGTCCCTCCCTATACCTACGGATTTAAGTTATCTACCACACAGAGTAGTTGAATGTATCCGTTTTTGTAAATGTTGAGCATGCACCATTCCCCTACTATTTCTTAAACTCCCGCTTAGAAATTTCAAATTTTAAGATTTATTTGGTTATTTTGAAATACCATTCTATCTACTTGTCAAATTTAAATCTCCTATCACAGCTAAAAGTTGTCTTTATTTTTTATAACCCCCACCCCTCACTACCCCTCGTATTTCCCGTGGCCCCATTTAAAATTAAAAATGTACAGACTTAATAGTAATTTGACAGTTTCCTTTATTTTACTTACACATTTCAGTCTTCTACCGCGCTGGAAATTAGTTGTTTATATTAGTTTTGTAAATATTTAAGCGCATTTTTCTAATATCATTTAAAATTTTCCCGTGTTAAGACTTATTTGGTTATTTGGAGTTGTCCTCTTAAACGACTGTCAAATTTAAATTTGCTAGCACACATAAAATGTGTTTAATCTGTTTGTATCCCCTTCCCTATGTCTCTGGGTCCCACTTATAGAATAAAAATGTTCATGTTTTTATAATTATTTGAAGTGGTCCCATTGGTTGTCTGCAAAATTTCAATCTTCTATCACTCTGGATAGTATTTATTTATATTAGTTTTGTTAGTCTTGAACACACTTTCTACAAACGCACCTCGGGACCCATCGTGTGGATGCCGTATATGAATTAATTTCATAATAGTACTCTGCGACCAGATAAACCCCCAGATATCAAATTTCATCTTGATTGGAGGACATATAATCTACTTAACCTCCCCCCCCCCACCCTTTACACCCCTTTATTCCCCTTCAGGTGATGAGATTTGAAAGACCCTAATAACGTCTTGACCAATTCTATAAAGAATCATTCATTTTAAATTTCAAGGCTCTTGTGTCCACAAGTTAAAAAGATGCATGGTCAGTAAATTTTGAAAACTTTTGACCCATATTTTTTATCTCTTATAGGTTGATGAATTTCATAAAATTGGGTCTTATCTATGGTCTAAGGCCAAAAAGGAACTAAAAATTTCAAATGTCCATGTTTGAAACCATTAAATTCTTCTTACTTAACCACTAACTCCCCCACCTAAGTTATTGTCCCTACAGGCAAAATTGGCTTTGTAGTCTGGAATTTTAAACAATGTCTTATCCCCGTATATCCACACTCATATTATTATTATTAAATCAACAATTTGTTTAATATAAGAGAACATATTACATTCTCAAAATTGTGCTTTATACTTCTAATATTTAGATATATTATTTTTACACAGCAGTTTAAATTGACTATTTGGCCGAAATTAACTGTAGATAAACGTTCTCAATAGATAATTCTTCTATGATATCAGCTTTGGTATCCACAAAGTGAAAAATGTTTTAATAAAGACGAAACTACAAACTACAGTAGCCCCATGGCTTCTTTGGTGCTGACTGACAGCTCACAGCTGACTTCTGACAGTCAACATTTAGGTTTAGTACCTAAATTTTGACTGTCAGAAGTGACAGCTGCTAAACACATGTTTTTGAAGATCATATGGTTCGGTGTAGGGATACGTAATTTGGTCTGGTAACTTTTCAAAGCCGTCAGTCAGCACCAAAGAAGCCACGGGGCTACTGTAGTTTATAAGTTGTATAATATTAACTTGTCTCCATATTATTGAGGCTAGTGACTAGGCCTACCTCAATAAATAAATGATATGGTGAACCACACAAACTTTCTCTCTCCTTTATCTAAAAATGGAAAACTTTACTTGAAACTTGTAAGATTTGTGAAACCAGATAAGACATTTTTACAGAAACATGATGGAAAAAAAAGAGCATCACTTTACACCAAGAGGCATAATTGAAAGAAACGTATTGCTCTTTGTTCATATTTGACAGATCTTACATTTTTTCATAAAAAAAACAAATAATCAACTCCCGATTTCCGAGACCTCACTTTAAAAAAAAAATTGCCAATAGCTCGGAAGCTGGAGACCATTAACACGGGAATTTAATTATGCTGGCCTATCTAATAAATTCGAAATACCAATAAAATTAAAAGAAAACTAAAACTGAGCGGGATTAATTAATTAATAAATGGTTATAAGTATGATGTGTACTTATTGGCCCATTCTCTTGCATTTTTGCCGGTAAAAGTGGCGGAGGACAATTTCTAGACGAATATTTTTTTCAAGGTACAAGGGGGTAGGGGAGTTCCTCTGGGTCGTCTCTCCCCCACCCCCTTCCATCCCTTCTTCACCCTTCTATCACACTACCGTAAAAGAGGTAAATGGCGTAGACCCTTATAGAAGGTCGAACCCTGGACTTCCGTTAAAGGTCTTCACTCTTGAGTTGACCATTGGGCTGGAAACACTTTCCACAGTAGCTTGTTTATATTTGTATATGGTAAAAAAAGTATATTAAAAAATATATTACCTCATGATGACTCGCCAAACTGCTCCCTTTTTTACATAACGAAACACTAAAAAATTAACTATCCTACACTTGTTTATTTAAAGGCCCCGATTTTTTTGTGTGTAGAATTTCAGAAATAAAATCTAGGGCCTACGTTCCCACAGCATTTCACAGTATTTTATGTCCTCGTCCATCTGTTTTTTGTATGTACACACACCTTTGTTTTGGCAACTTTCATTGCGGATGTAGATCCAGGTAATTAGAGTTGGTAAACACGGACCAGATGTATGTGACGTATTGTGGCTTATCTTGCTCTCTTGAAGCGTGGGTTACAAGTTAATGTTCTCCATCTCTTTCCTCCCAGACATTTCGAAACTGGACTAATCTTTCATGGTCAGTTGAGACTGATGCACGTTCTCTGATGGGATAACCATAGCCCAATTTTCATATGTGGTCCGGGGTTCAATCCTCGGTCCCGGCACAGATTTATCTGATTACCAAACCCTTCCTTCACCTCTGACAAGAACATCTTGTGAATGTGTAGGAATGCCAGGCCTACACCGTGGTTCGGATCCCACGTTAAACCGTAGGTCCTCAATTTCCTCTTCCACTCACCCTAACATTACACATTAGCGTAAGTGCGTATAACCTGAATGGGCAGTAATACGCGGTGCTAGTAATAATAATAATAATAATAATAATTTTCATTTGGAGGAGAGTGGGGGCATTTTTTAAAAACATACTTTTAGCAGCTATAATAGATTGATAAAATTGACATATGTATAATAAAAGTTGAAGCTGCATATAACATCTGACGTATAAATACGTCAAAATAGATCTTGTGGCTTTTCTATTGGTCAGATAAGACCCTTCCTATGAAGAGTTGCTGAATTTGCAAGGAGGGAGGATGGGAAAACATTGAGGGTAATATTTCCCTCGGTACGCCTAGCTAGGAATAAGATCCCGACCGGCAAACTAGAAAAGTTTGATTTATTTAATTTCGGGAGAGGGGGCATTTAACGTGCTCTTTGTGAACCCTACCCCCCCCCCTTTTTTACCACGATTCTTCTATTTATAGGAGGGAGATGATGCATTGGCGCATGGTGGATTGTTCCTGGAAGTCATTCCAACTCTAATAATAATTGCCGGCACTTGTCCTGGAATAAAGGAACTATAATAGTTCTTAGAAAGGCAAGCCGAAGCATTTCCCCGCTCTGTCGATTGTTAAAAGGTTTAACTGTAATTTAATGGTGCCATAAACCTGGATATACCTCCTGTAAAATAGTTGGGGTATTAAACAGCGTGAAACATAAAGTTGTCATGGATGATCTAATTGATTGCTTTTAAAAAAAAACTTTCTCGAATTCTCCCAGGAATGTTAGTTGTTAATAATATTTGTAGCTTCGCGTCTTACTAACCGATCACGTTATACGCTGATGGTTTCAAGGATAAGTAATGTAATATTTAGAAAGTGTGTCCGTATTTACGTGGAGGGTGATTTGATAAAATCATATTTATAGTACACATGCCCAAGATTTGAATCTCGGATCTCCCAGTCATTATAGTCTACTGTAAGAGTGGCGCCTTAGACCATGCGACTACCGAAGTGTGTTCCTGTTGGTTGACACCAGATTACACTGATATGTCCTTATGATTGCTTACAACTTGGGCGTTCAGTTGCGCGAGCACTTCCTCTGAAAAGGGCGCCCAATATAGTTCCTTTACAATTTCAGGACTTCAAATACCTGTTTGGTGGTCTAGGGGTAAGGTGTCAGACTTCTGTGCTGGCGGCCGGGGTTCAATCCTCAGTCCCGGCAAAGATTTATCTGATTACCAAACCCTTCCTTCACCGCTGACAAGACATCTTGTAAATGTGGGGAATGCCAGGTCTCCACCGTGGTTCGGATCCCACGTTAAACTGTAGGTCCTCCATTTCATCTCACAATCACCCTACCATCACACATTAGCGTAAGTGCGTATAACCTGAACGGGTAGTAAGACGCGGTGCTAATAATTATAATAATAATAATAAGTAAATATTGTCAAAATATTTTAACTAATTAACCATGTCATATGATGATCCCAGTAATAGAAATTACTTTCGTCCAACATTTTATTGCTATATGGATCAAATGTGTACTTTTGTTTTGTAGATGTCTTGAGTAAAACAACTTCACCAACTTACGCCAATAATAAATTTTTGTTTGTCAATCCGACAAAAGTGCTGCGCTTAGTTACCCCGCAGACGAGGAACCTGGTCTCTTGCGCCCCCCCCCCTCCTTCTCCCCATTACATTGATGACACTTAAGTGGTCGCCAGATGGGTTGGGGTTATCAGGACTAGAATGGAGGTAGTCGCTGCCCCCGCATTCTGGCGGCCTATTAAACAATTGACTGGGGCCCCATTACCCGCCAATGGGCGGTTTATCGCTGTGGGTTTGTTCAGCAGCTGTCTGGGTTCGAACTCGGCCCCGTGGTAGTCGCAGGAGACAACTTAACCTACGTAAGTGGCCTAATGGTCTTAAAGCGTCACTCTCGTGTTATACTGGTTTGCAGAAGTTGGAAGAGATCTGGGTTCTAATCCTGGACGTGTTTCCTGAGAGCGGTTTGCCCTAGATCGTTTTACACTATTCTTCAACGCAAATGTGGTTATACTTCCTCTAAATGTGACCTTCATAAACCCTAAAACCATTAGCTCTAACACCCGCCTCGGTGGCGTAGTTGGCTAACGCGCTTGTCGTGTTGAGCTCGACTGCTGAGGACGGGAAGATTGAGGTTCGAATCTCGGTCGGGTGAACTGGGGGTGGTTTTTCTAAATGGTTTTTCACTCTGCCTCCACGCAAATGCGGGTTCACCTCCTCTAATTCAACCTTCCCAATTCCTAATCCATTAGAGTAATTAGTACTTAAAGCGTATAACCCGAACCGGTATCAAGACGTGGTGCTAAAATATTAGAGGTCTCCATTTTATCGGAACGGAGTATACGCTCACGTGTATTATCTCTGGTCCAATAAAGGCATTATCACATTTGCGATGCGAGTGTTTAGGGTGGTACGTGCAGGACACACTAAACAAGTCTAATGCTGTGCTGCAAATGGTTCTGATGTGATGACGCAACTCTGTGTGGTTAAACTACCTCTCGCCAATTTTAGCGCAATTTGCTGGGCGGACTCTTTGAGTCAAATGGGACCTTGGCGTGATGTAACGTGCTTGCTAGGGAACCTAAACAAGAGTTGTGTGCCCGGAATAGAAGCGTCTCACTATCTGTTGAGATTACATGCATGGGCGAAATAACGCTGATGACTTAGGGATGAGGATGACTGTGATTTAGAAGAAATGTACCTTCGTTTACGTGGACAAAGTAAGAAATCCTATCCGACCGGGATTCTAACCCTGATCTCGTAATCGACAGACCAGTCCTTTGCGAGTGTGACGCTTTAGACCAGTGGTCGGCGACATAAGGCACGCACACTGATTTTATCTGGCCCGCAAAAGATCTAGCAAACAAATAGATTGATGAATAATTAGCATAGAAAGAATACAGAGTTGAAATCTATATTTTCTCCAAACTGGTCCACCAATATATTTTTTTTCCAACCCATACGGCCCGCGAAATTAAGATATCATAAAAAGGTTGTCGACCTCTGCCTTAGACCATGCGGCCACCGAAGCGTTTTATATTATTAATTTACCACACTTGGCGTATAACTCTGCTTCCGGGATATCTGCGAAATTATAATAATGGCTGGAGGTATATATTGAAGGAAATATACCCGCATTCTCGTCCTTGGGGAGAAGGGAAGCTTTGGAAATATAAACCACCCTAAGTGCACCCGTTTGGAATAATTAGAATTCAAACTTTCCTTATTTTTTTATGAAAGCGATTTTTTTTTATTCGCTCGTCCCCCCGCCCCCCTAGGAACGATTTCGCTCGAACTTGGTACCCCCAGAGTTGTGGGTGCATAGCGCAACACGTTATATCATCTTCATCTAAAATAAAAATGGGTGACCTGGCGGTCTAGGGGTAAGGTGTCAAGACTTCTATGCTGGCGGCCGGGGTTCAATCCTCGGTCCCGGTACAGATTTATCTGATTACCAAACCCTTCCTTCACCTCTGACAAGACATCTTGTGAATGTGAGGAATGCCAGGTCTCCACCGTGGTTCGGATTCCACGTTAAACTGTAGGTCCTCCATTTCATCTCACAATCACCCTACCATTACACATTAGCGTAAGTGCGTATAACCCGAACGGGTAGTAAGACGCGGTGCTAATAATAATAATAATAATAATAATAATGGCGCTCTCGCATCGCATGTCTCTACGCATCACCTAAGTGACGAATGCATGGACCAATTTTAACTCAATCTGACGGACATTCTTGGAACCTAGGCTGAGCGAGGTGTGTGGATAGTTTTTCGATCTGTTTCTATTTGGCAAATATCGTTTAGTATCTCATCTCGAGTGATATTAATTGGTTAAACCAGGCTAATAACGTTTGTTATCTATGAATAAAATGAACTATTGAATATAATACTCGTTTGTGTTGTGTTAATAGTAATTAATCCTCTATGATAAAACTAGACTTGTAATCCAGATTATTCTTTAGACTGTAGTAACGATATGAACTTGGAGGGAGGTCTTCTGTTAACAGGACAAGTATCGTTAAGGTGCGGCCGAAGGGAGTGCGAGTAGTTTTACAGTTTTTATAGTATTAAATTTTTTTGGCCTAAATTAATCAAATATTTCTCCAGTAGCAACATAGAGTTTAGCTTTCTGCACATGCTAATATCAACAGATCTTGAATATCTGTCAAGGGTGTCCTGGAATTTTGTCAAAACCTTAACTCTTTATGTAAAAAAGTTGAAAACATTCCAGGACATCCTTGGCATATATTCAAGATCTGTTGATATTAGCATGCGCAGAAAGCTAAATTCTATGTTGCTACTGGAGAAATATTTTATTTATTTTGGCCAACAAATTTCAATTCTATAAAAACTGTGAAATACTAGAACTGTCTTGGGCCGCACCTTAAAATGTATAAAAATAACACTGAAATACAAAGAGAAGCCATCAATATTGACAGAAAAACAATTTCTAAAATATGCTTTCGATCAGTATCCACCATATTACCAACCTATGCAATCTTATAATCTTTTATAGACACTTTCATACCACATACACATGTGTGGATGTTGGGTTTGAATTCTCCACATAGTTATCCCTTACGATCAATGGCTGTCTTGTCTCGGTCGTTTGACATGCTCGGGGCACCTATAAAATGACACGCCTCACTTCAAATAGATAGTCGCTAGCGTTTGGTAGCTACAGCACGGTGGTTCTCAAGCTGTGATCCGCGGTGGTGTACCGCCTGGTCATCACACACTTATAGGGGTAAATAGATACTGGGTCTTTACAATGTACTATGGGTATGCTATGTATTGCAAGTAATAGTACGCATACTAAATGTATATATAGTGTACATAGACTCGCTATAACTTATAGGCCTACATACAAAATTTATAGTGTACATACAGTAGCCCCATGTCTTCTTTGGTTCCGACTGACAGCTTTGAAAAGTTATTATTATTATTAGCACCGCGTCTTACTACCCGTTCGGTTTATACGCACTTACGCTAATGTGTAATGGTAGGGTGATTATGAGATGAAATTAAGGACCTACAGTTTAACGTGGAATCCGAACCACGGTGGAGGTCTGGCATTCCCCACATTCACAAGATGTCTTGTCAGAGGTGAAGGAAGGGTTTGGTAATCAGATAAATCTGTGCCGGGACCGAGGATTGAACCCCGGCCGCCAGCACAGAAGT
>CABEEJ010000649.1:174624-239979 GCA_901482245.1 Timema douglasi
CTGTACCTCCCAGCACAAACCCGAGCTAATTTTGGCGATCCCAAAACCCTTATAACGCTCAACAAACTAAAACACTTAAATCTTTTTGAACAAAATCTTATTTATCCCACAAACCGAATGCATTCTCTGTGCCTTACCAGGGGATGTTGACACGGAGTCTGGACGAGTAGTAAGAAACCGGGTGTACTAAAAAAAAGTGGTGGTCTATTTTGTGCTTAGGAATACGTTGTGGGGGCTTTTGATTGTGTGTCCTTGTAGCCTCCAATAGATTCTTCCATCTAATGAGGCAACAATGATATTTTTTGGGTCAAGGCCTGTTTTTTTCTTGTACTTGATTGTGTCTTCTTTAGTGTCGCAGTGTCAGCAGTAGAAGGTATAGTCGGTTCACGGTAACTTCGGGCCTGTTATGACAATGGGAAGAAGTCATATTTTTAAACACGGGCATAGGTGGACTTGGCACTTGCCATCTTGCAGTGGACCTAACATTTCTCTCGGCGGAGGGTTGGGAAATGTTAGTCTGGCCTAGCATTGCTCCAATATTGAACTCTACATTAATTTTCAAATAATATTGTGCTCTGCATTAATTTTCAAATAATATTGTGCTCTGCGTTAATTTTCAAATAATATTGTGCTCTGCGTTAATTTTCGAATAATATTGTGCTCTGCGTTAATTTTCAGAATAATATTGTGCTCTGCGTTAATTTTCGAATAATATTGTGCTCTGCCTTAATTTTCGAATAATATTGTGCTCTGCCTTAATTTTCGAATAATATTGTGCTCAGCCTTAATTTTCAAATAATATTGTTCTCTCTGAAGTGCCCAACATAAATGTTAACCATTCCTTATGGTCTAAGAGGGGCAAAGTTAATTTACGTAAATATTAGAGACCAAACAAATTTCCACTTGATGAATATGGAACTGTTAATAGTAATTTGTGAACTTACCACATGAAGGTTCCAATAACTTTCAGGGAAGGAATATTGTGATACTTGATCCAACCAGCCCCAGCAACACTCTTTGATACACTCTCTATTTCAGCACCGATAGTATTAAACCTTGTAAAGAGACAGTGGCACAGCCAGACTTGAAATTTGGGGGTTAGTTCCAGTAGAATCGCTCTCAAATGTTATATTTTATGTATTATGTTTATTAGCGGTGGACACTTTTTTTTTTGTTTCTTTTCTTTAATTTTATATAAAAGGGGGTATTTGGGTCTGGCCAGGTAGTTTAAAAATTAAATACCAATAGAAGCTATTTTTGAGTTTATTTTTATACAAACTGGTGCCACAGGTCTTTTCGCTATTAGCGATCAATGGCCACGTCTTTATAGTGTTATATGGTGTATCAGGGGAGGGAGATCGACAGGTGCAATATTCCACCCCCCACCCCCCTTTTCAAACTCCCATCCACTCGAAAATGTCGGTATATTATTGAAACCTCTTCCTTAATGTTGTAAAGAGCTGACTCGTATATACTGCGTGCGACTAAGACCTGAGGGCATCACTAAATCACTACATCACTACATCACCACACCACATCACTACATCACTACAATGAAGTCTCGGTAGAAGCGAAAAAAAGATTGATGGTCGGTTTTTAAACAGTGTTAGTCGCAGAATAAAATTTGTATAAAACCGAAATTTTACAATATTTGGATGAATATATTATGTTAATCTAGTATTTATATTAGTATATATTTTAGTCCTAAGAACATAATTATTTTATTGTGACCATGACTTTTATATTTTTCTATTAAAATAGTTATATTTATAACTAGTCAGAATTCGCCCTTGAGAGTAATGAGTTCCTGGGTCCAAACTCTTTTTCGCCAGGTGTTGTATCTCCCTCATTCAACCCTCTCGCCAGTGTTGTATCTCCCTCAATCAACCCTCTCGCCAGTGTGACGTATCTCCCTCAATCAACCCTCTCGCCAGTGTGACGTATCTCCCTCATTCAACCCTCTCGCCAGTGTGACGTATCTCCCTCAATCAACCCTCTCGCCAGTGTGACGTATCTCCCTCAATCAACCCTCTCGCCAGTGTTGTATCTCTCTCATTCAACCCTCTCGCCAGTGTTGTATCTCTCTCATTCAACCCTCTCGCCAGTGTTGTATCTCCCTCAATCAACCCTCTCGCCAGTGTTGTATCTCCCTCAATCAACCCTCTCGCCAGTGTGACGTATCTCCCTCAATCAACCCTCTCGCCAGTGTGACGTATCTCCCTCAATCAACCCTCTCGCCAGTGTTGTATCTCTCTCATTCAACCCTCTCGCCAGTGTTGTATCTCTCTCATTCAACCCTCTCGCCAGTGTTGTATCTCCCTCAATCAACCCTCTCGCCAGTGTTGTATCTCCCTCAATCAACCCTCTCGCCAGTGTTGTGTCTCCCTCAATCAACCCTCTCGCCAGTGTTGTATCTCCCTCAATCAACCCTCTCGCCAGTGTGACGTATCTCCCTCAATCAATCCTCCTCTTGTTGCAGACGGGGCGGTGTCCGCGGTGACATGATGAGGAACTCTACCCTGCTGAAATGGGCGCACAACACCAATAGTGGCGGCAACAAGCAGACGACCGGCAAGGGCGGTAAGAGCACCTGACTAACCTCGTGTTCCAGTCGCCTTAACTGTCGTGAGCTAGGCTCCCGGGTTCGGTTCCCCTTCCTACGCTCTTGAATCAATGAGTTGGTGAGATGGTTGTTAATTTGTAGTGATATAACTAACCGGTTTGCAAATGTCCACGTTAAATATGTCAAATAAAATAAATATTGAATGGAGGACTGAGTGACGTCAGATTAATTTGTCCCTTAACCACGAACACTAGCGCCGGGACAAGGTGGTTTGGGTACATTGCCCTCATCGCGTGATTATGGGGGTGGGCGGGGCAACTTTTATAGAAAATTGTGCAACGATTTTATCTTAACTCTCAAGTTAATTCATGGTGTATACTCGATGAAATTCCCGACTTTTCCCTCCTGATTTCCCATAATCATTTCTTAAAATTCCAGACTCAAAAGTATGACACACCCTTCTTCCACACCCCCCCCCCCTTTTTTTCGTTAATCTTTTTTATTAAAAAATAAGTTTTAATACTTAAATAAACTTCTTTTATTTGTATTAACATAGTCTACTAGGAATTATAAAATATATTACACAGTTTAAAAAAAAGTTTGAATGATACTGTAATTTACTGATTAAATGATTATTATATTACATAATTTGATAAAAACATTTTTCCGGATTTTTTGTTGTAAATTACCATATTCCCAACCATTTAAATTCCTGACTAGATCCAGTTTTCCCGGATTGGGGACACCCTGAGCTATGTAATAATGAAAAATATTGCTAAGACTTTTCTCCGTGGTTTAATGTATGTTAATATCCACGTGACTGATTAGTCCCTGATACAACGGTTTGGTAGTTGTCTAAGAGAGGAAAACAATAGTTGTAGCTTATTTATAAACAAACTTTTAGATCAAAAAAGTTTCGATGTTATGATCAATCAAATTATTACTTTGTTCTTTTTTAAATCCATTGTTTTAATACAAAGATCAGGCCGAAATAGTGATGACTGATGCCTGTATATTTTATTATTTTCATGAAATTTGAATTTAATTTGTTATTATTCCCTCTTAAGTCTGGGAACAAGAAATTTTCTTTGCTTAGTTTTTTCTTTTAACTTTTTAAACATCTAGATATATACATTATTTCTAAATAGGTCTGTGTACATAAATAAACATCTTATCAAATATTTGCGTGTGGGTAGTGGTGTCAAGCTAAGTTTGCGTGGGGTTTTTTTTCTAACTTTTCATGTGGCACGTCATCATTGTGAGGTACGACGCGTAGATCAGATGATATTAATTCTGTTATTTATCACTTTTCTCCCGGTTGAAAAAAAAGTTCCAACGCCCCTAACCCACAATTCACCGCAGTTGGGCTTACTTCCCCACTTCCCCTCCCCCATTTTTATACAGACTGGATACCATGGGCGCCCGCAGGGTGGGGTTGGGGGGAGTCAATTGTTCACATTGAGATTGTAAGCTATAAATATTAGATTTTATAAAATAAAAAGGTAACTAAGCTCCGCCCAACAGTTAACGCTCCAACAAACAAAAAATCCGCTGACAAATGGAGCCATCGAATATAGCTAGTTACTAATTATTAATATATAAAAGTTATTAAAATTAATGTTTATTGTACTTATTTCTTACTTGGACCCTTAAAGGTGACCAAACGTCCAGATTCAATCAGGGCAATCCTGTTTTCGGCTTTATGCTCAAACTTTTTTTTTTTTTTCCTTTCAGTAGATTCTAAAATCTGATCGTGACGCGTCAAATTTGATAAACTTAACCGAAGCCCCCTAATGATTTCGTCTAAATTTTAAACACCTAATTTCTAGAAGTTCAGGGAGACATTAAAACGTCACTTTCAAAACTTAGGGCTAGTTTCATAGTCAAATTTAGTACGCCTCAAGTGCGGCGCTACACTAAGTACAAGACGACACCTACCTAAACCAGGATGGAATGGGCCAGTTTCCTATGCGAGAACGGCCCATTCCATTCGAGTTTAGGTAGGTGTCGTCTTGTATTTAGTGTAGCACCGCACTTGAGGGGTACTAAACTTGATTATGAAACTGGCCCTTAATGTAGGTTGGTGGGATTAGTAACGGGTGCCACACGTTTATTACTAAGAGATGATAATTTTGGGAAGTTGTCAACACTGGAGCAGTGTTTTCTCATCACTTAGCCTTACAATGAGACGTCCATAGTAGTCTTATAACACCCGAGAAAATATATAAACAAGACGTGATATCTTGGATCGGAAAATAACTCCCGCCCGACCTTGCGCCTGCAGGTTCTGTTACCGCGAGTCACCCGCTCCCTCAAACCTAAATACTGTTAAAACTATTGTTTTAATAGATTTTAATGATACACGTCAGATTTGATTAATTAATTAATCTTAAATACGCCAACGAATTCTAGACAGATTTGAAGGGGAAAAAATCTTATGTTGTATCTTAATTTCAAGAGCCAAGGATTGACTTTAAAAGATTATTTTGGAGCTTTTATTTTAAAAAAAATCCCGTTAGACCCGCGCCCGGACACTCTCCCCCCTCTCTCCACCGGCTTACCCTCCCAGTAGAACAATCCTGCGGGCGCCCTTTCTAAAAGTGGCCGATTTTAACACTATCAAGTTGTGTCAAACTTAATGTTGACAACAAAAAAATAGACAATTTTAGAAAATGTTAGGAAAAAATTTATCATATTTTGTTTTAAGTTGTTTCACATTAATTGTTAAGTAAAAAATCTGTGATATAAACAATCCTTGATATAAGGTATATTTGAATAAAACTAATGAAGTATTTTGGGTTTTATGTTTGATCCCCCCTCCCCTCCCCCCTCGTGAACGTGGAGAGGCTGGGAGGGGAGTAAAATCGGTCAACTAATGTCCCTACCTTGTGTTTCAGCGGGCAACAGAAACTGGATCCATCCGCCGGATGCTTTACAGAGGGGTCACATAGCGTATCTAGTCAAGGTCAGTAGTAGTTTGATTTTATTCTTGTAAGTTTATACCAGTGACTCTCATACTCGTTTAGGTCGTATCGGTGACACTCAGACCGTTTAAATTTCCAGACACCTTTGGAAATTTAGATGGTTTGAGTATCGCGGGTATATTATAGAAAACTTTTCACCAATATACTGGCAACACTCAAACCACTTATATTTTCAAACAAATGTCAAATAACTGAATACTCTTGTCAGTTTTTTTAAGTTTTGATTGTTTTTCAATACGGTGGTTTTGAACTTCGTCATACATAATTATTTCTAAGTAAAATCCTTTAGACTAAATAACTAAACTTCACAAGACTAAAGAGAAAGATATGTGTAGATTTATGATTCTACTAAATAATGAATATTCGTAAAACCATGGTTGTTTGGGACTCGGTTTGTGTGTGAAATTTAACTTGACGAGTAAGCTATTTTGCGGGAAAAACTAAACAAGAACTGTGGCATTTATTAGTCATAAGTAAAATGACTATAGAGGAACATTTGGAGAAGATTTAATTTAAAGTAGATGCACATTAATTCCACTGAAGGAAAGTTGGTATAGTACAAACTCCTAATAGACCCAGTTGATATTGAACCCCAGACTTGGTTCATGACTCTCTATTCCTGCTCGCATTGGCCGACATGGAGCACTTTGGCCTGGTGTAAAATCGTGACGCCATCTCATTGTGGCGGAAACCTGCCCCGTGGTCTAGTGATCAGTGCACTTGGCTACAAGCCTATGGGTCTTGGGTTTGATTCCTGGCTGGAACCTTTGGTATTTTCCCCTTTAGAGGAATAAGCCAAATGGTCACCAGGTTTTGGCTAATTAGTCTCAAGTTAGGTTAAGACTCACCCCGGCCCCACATCATAATTATCATCACATCTTATTGCGGGTACGACGTGTAGACAACCTCCTATGGTGTACCCTGGGCAACGTTCCCCTCAAGCGGCTATTAGTCAACACATTGGGTGGCTGAACCTGGACGTCTAAGTTCCTCCTGGTCATATATGCCATAAGATAGAAAAATAAATTGGAGTAGGCACTTTTTTTTAAAAGGAACGCTGGCTGAATTTTATGTGGTACCTAGTGTAGTTAGTATGAGCCGTTAGAAAAATACAAGTGTCGAAATGTTACTGCCACCGAAACCTGCTTTATCTTAAAATTAGTTTGTAAGTAGTGGGTTGATACAAGCCTGTATTTGTGTTTAAATACTACCTGGCATGAGCCCTTACTTGAGCCATAACCAACCGCCGTCTGTTGGCAAATTTGGTGCCAACTTCCATGGATAGAGGGTGTAATGTGGTCAGCAAAAGCCCTCCAGTAGCTAATCTGTTGTTTTTTTTAGGCCGGAGCCTCTACTTTATCATCGAAGTAGTTCTTAATTTGTCCTCCCTAGGCTGAGTTGACCCTGTTCCAGGACCCACTGCTTCACATAAAATCTGGACGCTCCAGGGATTGAACCTAGGATATATGGAAAGTCTAATTAGATTTCTTCGATAAAATCACTCTGGGAGTAGTTTTAGGTTGACCTAAGATTCTCTTAGTAGAGCAAAAAAAAAGTTTTGAGCGAGTGGGCAGTGTCTGAGTTCTTGATTATCTTGCGCTCGGTTACTTTGAATTCAAGTTTAACTCTTCCCTGCACGACTTTCTGCTCTAATGTTGGACATTTCTAGTTGCATCATGCCATGCAGTTGAGCTTTGTGAACAGAGGACACGGCAGCGTGGCATTAATTGGCAACTTATGTCCAAATAATGAACAGCATGATTTATATACATTAATACACTTGAATGTTGAATTTAATAATCTGTAAAACCTATTTTATGAGTAGGGCCTTTACAATTCAAAACACCTTTTCACAATTTTTCATCTTGAATACACGCATCATCTTATGAAAGTTAAAAAAAAAAAGCTTTTCAAACATTTTGTAATGTTAGCTAAATTTAGAGAGATGAAAATTAGATGTAACAAATTAACTGATTTATTTCCATAGTAAACATACTAAATGTTGTTAGTGTTGACAATGTGCAGGGTCAAATTGGACAGGTATGAAGTAAAGTGGTCTGTTAGTTCATTTACAAATGGCAAGTACAACTTGTATAATAATTTGCTGTAATATCATTACTTGTATTTGGTGACAAAGTAAATTGGCTTGGAAGCATAACTTGTTGAGGAATCGCTCCAGCATTTGGTTTAGGAGACGATTTAAAACCACATCGAGGAAAGACTGGTTTCAGCGCATTTGGTAGACCTTCCGACAGTCGTTACTATCAGTAATTCCCTTCCTGCTAGCAATTTAAACAAACATAGTGACCTTTGCACAGCTGCCAGCTGAAGGTTGTAACTGTTACATCATTTCTTGGTTAAATTACCTAAAGTGCTCGCTATGGCTGATAAGACATTTGTGGATCTAACACATAGATACACACCTATGTCCTTGTAAACGAAGAAAGAGAATTATATACAAATTAATGCACTAAATTGTTTCCCTACCTTTTTATCATGCATTTTATATAGATACACTCGGTTTAGACTGAAAGGTATCAAATTTACCTCAACAGCTTATAAAAATGGGGGAAGATTTCTACCTTGGGGTTAGCCGGATGTACATAGTCACTTCCGTGGATGCATGGCCTGGGGCGCTACCCTTGAAATGGACTGGGGCGCTACCCTTTTATATTTTATATTTAAAATAACGTCAACTTAATTTTTCTGGCACAATTTCATTACTTTAAATAATTTATTTTTACCCAATCTTAGAAAATATTTGAAATATAATTAAAAGTTCTGATTCTTCGTGTTGGAAGGTTATTAACTATGTGTAATATAGTGCATACATCAACACCTTTTAATACAGGCATCGTATTTACTTGGAAAAGAGAAAATACTTGTCAGTTTTTATATATAATACATTATTTTATGATTATTTTATCGTATTCGAATACTAAACTGACTAAAATATATCATTGTAAAGAACTTGTTTCCGTCACGTTCAATCACATGGTTTTAATTTGTCAGTTGCCATTTTGAAGCCATGTTCGTTAGACCTTTTGTGAAAGTGATGTGAATAATATTTTTTTTAAGTGGAATAAAACGATTAATAAGATTTGTGCCCGATCTCAAATGAATATATAAATAATATTTGCCTAAATTAATGTGGTTAACTCAGATTCATACATTACCATATATTTTCATTAGTTATCCAAAGTGACAGATGGCAGCTGTTGGCATAGGGATACATAAGGGACTATTTCTAGCAACTTTTTGAGCTGTCATCCAAGAAAACTATGGTCGTGAATGTACTCAAGACTACAGACGATGGGAGATTGGATCAAACCACAATGTCAGGTGTACTGTGGGTAGTTTTCTTTAAAAGTTTTCTGTTATCCGCACACAAATGCGGGTACAATGCCTCTAAATTGAACCTTCCTCATCCCTAGCCCATTAGCTTAATTAGTGAATAAGCTTATAACCCGTATGAACAGTAAGACGCGGAGTTAAAAAAAAACTAGGGTAGCACTGATAGTTCTTAGAGGGATGTATAAATCAAATCAGCCAGCTCACAATTTTTTTTTGGTCCTTTTTTACAGTGTTATAACATTCGGGTGGGTGATATACCTTAACTCTAGATTTTAAGTTGTTTGTATCATCGCTACTGCGTTAATTTACCATGAAATAAATGGTGACAATGCTGGGTAGGTAATAGCTTGCTGTCCTTGACTGTCTAATATCTCCTGGTTGAGATAAGTACTAGGTACTCTTAAAATGTTAATGAGATACGAGAACGTTAATACGGTTTGTGTCTGCTTGGGAGCTGGTAAAAGGTGCTTTGATGGGAATAAATTGTTATAATTAGTGATCATTTCAAGGACTTTTATCTATGCATTTATTTCTAGGATAATCTGTTATTTTTATGAATATAAAAAATTGCCACCGACAACCACCATGTGGAAATAACGTTAATAAATGACATTATATTCTGAAAACATTTCTTGTATTCTACAGTTGATTATCTGTTGGGTGGTAAATGTTTGGTTGAGAGTTGGCAGAAATTATGTTGTAATGGATTAAAATGCATTAAATACCAAAAACACTTGATATTAAAATACTTTTGATTTGAATCAGTTTTGGATATCTCTGAATAGCTTTAGTAAAGATGGCTAAATATCTGTATTTAAAATCCATAAAAGTTATATCTGATGAATTAATTTTATTACATTTGTTTAATTGGCTGCGAAGTCTAACACAAATATTGAATTAGGCTAGTCTGCCGATGAGAGATCGAGGTTCAAATATCGGTCGGGTTGACTATGGGTGGTTTTTCACTCTTGCTGCATGCAAATATAGGCACACTTGGTATAAGTATACCTTCCTAACCCCCAAAACTAATGGCCTAATTTAGTATATAAGCGTATAACCTGAACGGTTGTCAAGACTCGGCGCTAAATTAAATATATATTGTAATTAAAACAATCAATTGTTTTTTTTCAACCTAGTTGCACCATTTGATATATCTCATATGGTTTGTGTATGCCTAGGTATGAGTTGTCTTATGTCCAGGTGTTGTAGACTTTAAGAAACCCTTTGTAAATAATGTGCCTACAATAAATATACTATTTACTAGGACAACACTGTTAACTAAACCTGTTATTTTTTTAAATACAATACTTGTGGATTTCATTGTAGATTTCCTCAGACTCACCGGACCAGTAGGGGACCCCATTATGGCACATTATAACAACTGTTTATTTATGCATAGTTAATATTTTTTACAAGCATCTTTACCTTAACACTAAGATCATGTTGTAAAAGTTGTGAATTGTATTTGTCCTTCTCCCACACAGTTCTTGGGCAACACGGAGGTGGATCAGCCCAAAGGTATCGAGGTGGTGAAGGAGGGTATCAGGAAGCTAAAGTTTAACCAGCAGCTGCGGAAAGCGGAGGGCAACAAGACCCCTAAGGTGGAGTTGACCATCAGCATAGACGGCGTGGCCATCCAGGAGCCCAAGACCAAGCGCATCATGCACCAGTACCCACTGCACCGAATCTCGTACTGCGCCGATGACAAGGGGGAGAAGAGGTTCTTCAGCTTCATCGCCAAAGAGGCGGACTCGGAGAGGCACATTTGCTTCGTCTTCGTCAGCGACAAACTGGTATGCCGGTTACTTTAGTTTGTCTACTTTTGTCGCGTTAGAATCTGGAACACCCCTGATTTTATAATTAATACCTGGCCTTATCGCGATCCAATTAAAGTTCACATATTTTCTCTACTTGTTAACTAAACTAATATTAGGAGATAGGTGACCTAGGGGTAAGGTGTCAGACTTCTATGCTGGGGTCCGGGGTTCAATCCTCGGTCCCGGCTCAGATTTATCTGATTACCAAACCCTTCCTTCACCTCTGACAAGACATCTTGTGAATGTGGGGAATGCCAGGCCTCTACCGTGGTTCGGATTCCACGTTAATCTGTAGGTTCTCCATTTCACCTCACAATCACCCTACCATTACACATTAGCGTAAGTGCGTATAACCCGAACGGGTAGTAAGACGCGGTGCTAATAATAATATTAGGTTTTTATTTTAACAGATCCATTCCATCTCTAGTGTTTTGGTAACTATTTTGATTCATGATTTTTACCCCCGTTGGCGATTGAATGGTCCAAAACTCCTTAAGGTGCTATTTTACAAAATACTATACTGCTGATAGAGAGATTGAGGTTTGAGTCCGTTGATTAGACTTGGGGTTGTTACTAAATGGTTGTCCACTTTCTCGACACAAATGTAGATACACTTCCTCTAAATTATATCTTCCTCACCCTTAAAGTAATAGCGCAATTAGTACCTGGGAGTATAACCTGAAAATATAGTAAGACAGCGTTAAAAAAAATCTTAACCATTTCACAAATCTGAAATTGAAATTAGTCAGATGTTTGACCTCTTTGTGCAGGCGGAGGAGATAACGTTGACAATAGGGCAGGCGTTTGACCTGGCGTACAAGCGTTTCTTGGAGACATCTGGCAAGGACCTTGAGGTCCAGAGAAGGCAAATGCTTCTTCAGCAGCGTCTTAAGAGGTTGGAGACTGAGAACGGTGTCCTGCGACAAAGGCTGACGGATATAGCGCAGATAAAGGGCACGGTGAGTCTAGCTCTATTGATGAACCACACTGGTCATAGGCTTAGGTTCCCAACATAATATTCTCAAAATGGCACATTAATTATATAAACACTAACACATTGATGTAGTGTAGGTTCTTCTTTGGTGTTCATATTTATTTGATGGATTGTGTTCATTCGTTAGCATGACGTGGAAGACTACTTGTCCCGCCACGGAATCCCGGACCTGTTGCACGTCGCGGTGAGCTCTGCCCCCTCGTCCCCAGACTCCCATTCAACACACAGCTCCAAAGAAAATGGTACATCAAACCTCCTCAATCTAAGCCCCACGAATATCTCCAGCAATGGCTTCATGGCGCAGCCGCCGCCGGTACCACCCCGCGCTTTCGAGGCCAGCAAGCCATTTGGAGAAGATGACTTCCTCAGGTTAGTGTGCCTCTTACTTAAAAAAAAAATTGGGTGTTTTTTAAGTTGGCTGCATCAGTCAGAAAAGTATATATACTGTCAGGCCTCAAGCATTAAAATACAATGTTCTGTCCTTTTCCGGAACTACTTCTACATTCTCGTTAAGCTTACACTCCCTTTTACCTTTCACTTACAACGTCCGACCCTTTTTCATTAAAATAAGGGGGGGGGGGGAATTATAAACCTTCTTTTCTCAAGGTCAAGAAGAAAAAATCTCTGCTATTTCTCAAATAACTTAACACATTTTCTCTTGTGAGCCTAAAAATAACTACTATAGTTATAGAAAGACTAAATCTAGAACCATTCTCCACCAAGCATAGTCTCATACCTCCATAAAGTATGCTTAAAAAGTCGTTAAAAATTAGCTAATCTCAGATTTTCACAAATGGTTTTTCTATTAATAAAACTAAATGATATATGGCTAGGAAAAAAAAGCCCCATTGCAATCTTTCATCTTTATTTTTATGTGAAACATATTTTGAATTAACTAATCTTGGAATTAAATAATGCGTTGAAGAAATGATTGTGTGCCAGCTATTTCTTGATTACAAAAGTGACCCCATTATAGCACTAGGCCCATAAAATAAACACAACAACCAAACAATTGACTTTCTGGTGAAAGAAATCTAATTTCTAAGCAATTTTCAGGCATTCCAGGAGTAAAACTTTGAAACCCCAAAGATCAAAAGGCACAGGTGCCCACCAATAGTTGCGGTGTCTGCGACACAATTTGGTTCGCAAATAGTAACTTGACTGCACCAGTGAGAATCCTGAATAACAAACCAAGATTTGAAAGACTCGTATAAAGGCTAAGGGAATATATCCTTGAAATTTGTTATTCCCATAAAGAATAGAATACTCCTGTTTCAATGGTCGCACGGTCTGAGGAGTCACTCTCATGTTAGATTAGCTTGCCGATGACGGGGAGGAGTTTATATCTCAGGTGTACTTAGCGTGGCTTTTACAAAATATTTTTCCACTCTTATCTCTACACTGATTCGGGTACAATCTCTCTAAATTGAACCTTCCTCATTCCTAGCTCATTAGTGTAATTAGTACATATGCATACAAACTGATAAAGCAGCAAGACTGTATGCAGGACCTCTGAGAAGAATTTTATCAGGGGTACAAAGTTTTTCCAGGCTCCCTTTATTTTACATGAATCCTGTCCAAAAGAAAATTATAAAAACTCTCTGGAAAAAAAAATGAAGTAAGATAAAGAGTACAATTTATACTTTTATATCTGAACAAAAACGAAAATTCAATTAAAAACCAAAATTATAAATCTACAGATAATTTAGTAATGTTACTAGTATTGGCAATGTGAATGCTAGTCTTGATTACATGTAAAGATTTCTTGAGATCCCTGGAAATTTCCAGGCCCCTTTTAGGTCTCCGGACCCAGGTATGATATATACCCCTCAAGTCTCCCATCGTAGGGTCTGAGACTGCGCTAAAAAAGTAAAAAGAAAAGGAATTAATTCCAGAAGCACATTTTTATTTTATTAAAACAAGTTTGTTCATATAATACTTTATGTGGTGTTGAAAAATTAGCCAATTTAGAAGCGAATGTGTTTTTAAAGACAGATGTGTACTTACCAAAAAAGACTTGGTAAGTCTTACCAACCTTATATAATTATTTTATTTCATGGTTCCAGTGACATGATACCAAGCTCGCAACCTACAGTTGGTACAAAGCTCGAAGGTCTGCTGTTGGACGAGCTGGAGGATGATTTCAACCCACGTGCATGCGAGGGGAATAGTGTCGGTGTTGCTGGCATCTTCCCGGCTAGCAATGGTTCCGCTTCCTCGCCACCTCTATGTGAGCCCCGCTTTTGTCTCGTCTGTATTTAAAATGAAATTGCAACAAATTTCAGGTTATTTTAAATGAAAATTAAATCCATCCATTTTTATCGTTGTTTTTTTTTTATCCAAGAGAATCTTAGTGAGATTTTTTTTAAAGTTATTCTAGTTTTAAACCTATACCAGTTAGTAAAAATTAGATAAATATTATTATATATTTATTCTTGACTAGGCGAAGTGCCCAGCTTCGCTCGAACTAAACACTCTTTTCTTGAAACAGGACAGAAAATAAGCCTAATTTTATTGTTTTAGACCAAATTTTCTGTAAATTAAAAAAAATCTAGTAAAAGATTTGAAATTATAGCTTTGAGGCACACTTGTCTACACAAGGGGTTACTTACAGATTATAATATTTCAGCTGTCTGAGTGTTAGATATCAGGCAATGATCTAGACACATATTTATTTTGAAAGTTTGCTAAAATCATACATTTATTGCTCCTTTTGATTATTTTTTTAATGCTCCCTACATTCAGATTCCTTACTAACGTCTCTTTGCTTTCTTTGGATTGACAGTGGCACCCCCACCTAAAGTGTCTCGGGATTTCTCCCGTCGCACTACTTCTCATGTTCAAAACAATGGCACATCATCATCGGACCCTTTCAAAGACTTGTTCGGGTCTGTGCCGTTTAATCCCGCACCGCCCACCAGGGCTGCACCACTGGTTGAACCGTTGGCGTCTGATCCGTTCGGGATGGGCAGCTTTAGCCACACCCCTGCTATGTCCGACCCATCCCAGCAGGAGTTTGAGAACGCAATCGGGCTCTTGGACAAAAGGATTCTGGAAATGAAGGTTGGTTCTGCGATGTCTTGCTCTGTCTTAAAAGGGTCAGCTACTGCTGGCGAGGGTTTCAAGGAGTTTGTTTGGTTTTAAATTGTCGATTAAAGAATATGACTTGAAAAGGTTGTAGGTTAAAGGATTAAACTAAATCATTGTAAATTTGACTTGTTTGAATATTTTCATAACCACCTTGGTTTTAATTTATTCTTACTTATTAAATAGAATGGCTTAATTTTAACATTTCACTTTGATTACACTTTAAAAAAAATTAAATATTACCCATATTTTTCATAAGATACAAAAAGGAGGGGGGGGGGAAGGGGGCATTTGTATTTAAAATAGACTTTGAATATGAGATTCTATATATATATATATATATATTACTTAGCTCTTTTGGTGTTTGAAAAGTTTATTTTTATAAAATTCTGTTTGCTCAGTCTTAGATGAAGCTTGGAGTATTAAGTTAATACGTTTTATAATATATTGGGACTTGCCCTAGTTTATGCAGCCATTGAATCATTGCTCTTGATCTAAGAAGTCGCTCCTGTATTAGACTATACTGCCGCCGAAAGCGATATTGAGGTTCAAATATTGCAGTTGTACTAAATACGAGTACACTTCCTCTAAATTAAACCTTCATCCTTAACACTGGTGTAATTCGTATATATGCATGAACAGTTAGTGAAGATGTGTTGCTAAAAAAAATTTGATTGGTAAAGTTGTTGTATCCCCGAGTGATAAGTTCCAGGAACTGTAGGATGGGAATATTTGATTCTCTGCAACTCTAAATCCTTGATAGGGACCTCGAATCTTAGTCGGAAGATAAACTCGTACAAAGTAATATGATAGATTAACTATTTATTACTTCTAAAGTAAGTCTTTTCAACAAAGAATCCAGAGTAAATTAATTCAGATATTATCTATCTGCTTGAGCGAGTGGGCTTCTCTAAATTCTGTCCGCCTGCAAGCTCAATTTACAGGGTTTAAATAGTCCTCTTTGTTAATTTCTAGAATTTTCATTCTACATAGTAAAAGTGGTGTAACTGGGGACTTTAGAAACATCGGGTGACAACATGTGACCCGGGTAGTTTACAATGTTTACTCTTAATGGACCTATTTGCGCAATTTGAATAGTGGCTGTGTTTAGAGTCGCGTCGTCCCAAAATATCTATAGTGTATAGTAACTTAACTTTGTTACTTCTTATACCCAATGACACCTTAGTCACACCTTCTTGTATTATGTTAACATATTATTAAATATCTTAGTAATTAAATTAATTATTATCAATTGCCTGGTGGCTCATCTTTACTTAGTACACCATATGACAAAGTTTCAAAACCTTAAATAATAATGGTGAAACTGAAAATTATGGATTTATACATGGACTACAATTTGTTGCAGGATGGCTTTAGTCGTGGTCTGACTTTCGGTAATGAGGACTTCTCGTTGGAAAGCCTGGATCCTCTACGTAACTGACTTCTTAGCTGCCATGAAACGGAATTGAGAATTTGTTGAATTGTTACACTGTAAAGATATAAATATTGATCTTGCTGAGTTAAGTAGTCATCTGTTAAAATAATTATTATTAAGGGCTGGTTGCAATAAATGGAAAATGAAAAAATACTTTGGCCCAAAAACAAGTTTTTAACAATTATTTTCACTTGTTATTTGCTTGTTTGATCAATAGAAAGCATTTTTGTTCCATAGTTTATTTAAAGTTGTTTCCTCAGATTAGTGTTCTATTATTTAATTTCTGGACACCAGAAAAAGTTTGTATATTCCCAACTTGTACAGTATTGCATCTTAACATTCTTCATAAAATTCTGAGTAGGATATATTAGTGCATGTATAGTAATAAAGTGCCTTATATAAGGAATTGTAAATACATTGTCAAATATTCTTTTATGCAAGAATATAGACGTCCCTTTTTCTCTAAGTCAATTTACTGATTTTGTAAGAGTAAATTAATTGTCTAAATTAATGAATTTATAGTAAATTATTGCTTATGATTTTAAACTCTCAATTTGGCTTGTCAAACAATTTTCACGGCACATTCTTTGTTATATTCTAAAAATTGAAAAATGGCTATTTGATTCTTAAACATTCCTTATTGTTAAGACATGTGATATCTAATATGGACATTAAGAAACATATTTAGTGAAGAAAGCATTATTCTAACCCCTCATTTACTTTCAGAAACAATGTTGGATAGATTAATTTTAATATAATTAAAATTTATGATGCCAACTTTTTTTTTTTTTTTACAGTAACATTATTATTCTAGAGATGAGGGCAGAATTTACATTTTTAAATCGTGATCTAAAATCTGAATCTAATAAAATAAAATAACATAAAATATATTTTGCTTATTGCACTTAATTTCATACATATAAATGAGTATATCTAAGCCCTTTCAGTCATGAATTTTCTTTGTCAAAACGTTGTTTCTTGAAAAAAAAAATCTCAGTTCCAATACTTGTTGATAGATCACAACACTAGCCACGTGTACAGTTTACATGTTGTCAAACAAATGAGCCAATACTTAAAAGATAAAAGATATTAACATTATTTCTAAGAGGGCTAGAGTGTTTGGTACGTATTGATTGAAATGGATAAACATAACCAACATTAGTTCTTATTAGAATGTCCTCTTTTTCACCAACTCTTATTTTATTTTAATCATTCTCAAAGTTACTACAGTAATGATAATTTTGTAACATTAACATATTTCCTTTGGATTTATATTACTCTTTATTCTGGTTTTGTTAGCTTGCTAAATGATTAAGTGGGTCAAACCACTGATAGGAAACATAATTTCAGATCTTAAGACTTATTGAATCTCAACTTTCTTATTGTATGAATATTAATCTGAAGTAGTCATTTCTATTGTTTTCTTTTTCTTTGTATTGACTATAAATCTTGGTAGAAGATTGAATAACTTGTTGAAACTTTGTGCAAGTTTGAATCATCAAAAGGGACCACTTAAAAAAATCATGTGTACTGTATATTTTATAATCTTTGAATGAAGGAATTTAGAAAGTTATACCAAAAGTGTTTTCATAAAATACTTATGCAAAGTTGAAAAAAAAAGTTTTCTTTGTGAATGCGCGGGAACATTTTAAATGCACAAATACTGCATCTTTCACGCATCCTACTGCTTTTTTTGTACATACATATATTTATTAAAAGCATTTCTTAAAGTATTTAATTATCTAGGATTACCTATTTACCAAATATTCAATTTAGACTAAAGTTAGTTAATTAATAATTAATAAAATATTCTGAACATAATCCCAATTCATCTCAATCATTATGAATTAGAAATTGTTTGGATTAAACATTAATGTACACACTTTTGTATTAACCATTTAAAATAAATGGGATATTATAAGCTTAACTAATATATCAACGCAACCTTGTTATATTCTTGATAAACTTTTTAATTCTAGAAAGCAAGAAGTGTCTTTAATTAAGTGCCTTAATTGCTTATAGTTAAATTTTGGACTTTTTCATGTTTCATATACTTTTAATTTGTTTCGGCAACTGATTAGATGTAAATATTTTATAGTATAGAGACTGCAAAGTCTTATATAAATATTATTATTGTTATTTCAATTTATTTACAAATATATTTCCATGCTTGTGTAGATGATTTTTTAGTATGATTAATATTGTATAAAAATGTTAATATTAAACTAAGTTCCCTGTAAATAGTTGGGAATGGAAACTATAGGTCAACTTAACCTAAAGGCAAGCTGGCACACAATACTTTCGATTCCCAATCATTCTTAAAAAATAATGTATAAATATGAAATTTCTAAGAGATAATTGTGTGTCCTGTTAAAATATGTACATATGAAGCAATTATATGTTTTTGTTATTTATTATGAGTCATTTCATTAACACGTTAAAACATTGACCATTAATACGAGTAATGCCAGGTAAGTTGAAGAGAATGCTGGGAATTAACAAGTGACAAAGGCTAAGGTTGGTTGGAAGGGGACTCTTTAAATAGAACCAGTATAATTTTCTACACTGAACGTAATATAATATTCTTGAATATTTGTCATAGTGATATTTATTGATAGACGTTATAACTTAACAAAGCTCTCAATAGATTCTAAGACACTATTGACAGATATTCAGGAAATTGTTAGATTACCATGTGAAGAAAATAAGTCTTTCTGCTAGAGAAATATATAATTGATTTTGCAGAAAAATTGTTGGGTTTTATTTTGAGGAGAAAAATTTTTTTTATTGAAAAACACTAAAGTACTACCTTTAATTACAAATTCCTACCATTCCACCTTAAACGAGTTTGTACAAGAAAGCAGGAGTAAGTTTAAAACCTATTTTGTGATGGTGGGCAGGAGGGTAAAAGGTGTGGCCTGGCTTCACAATCGACGAGAGTATAGTTCTGCACCAACAAGAAGTGATGGATCACGGAAACTGTAGATAGCGTTAACTGACGGACAGGTCTTGCAGAAAAATCATACGTTTGGAAGAATCACTTTTCTCGAACGAGTGAAATTTCTAAGTTAATATTTTAAAGACCACTTCTAAGATAATGTATCGATGTTTATTAATTTTTTCATTTTTTTATGAAGCTGGTGGGTTTTATATTGAAGAATGTAAATTTAATTACTATTTGATGATTTAAAATTAGAGGTGTGTGTATAAAAAGTATAAATTAATCAACATCCTTCTATTCTTGAACCATTTCCTAAAAGTAAATTGCAAAACAATAAAAATTCTTCGAGATAGCTGTTTTTTTTACCCACAGCTCTGCAATCAAATGGAAAGGGCCAATTGCCTTAGTTAAATTTTAAAGGTGACCTGGCGGTCTAGGGGGTAAGGTGTCAGACTTCTATGCTGGCGGCCGGGGTTCAATCCTTGGTCCCAGCACAGATTTATCTGATTACCAAACCTTTCCTTCACCTCTGACAAGACATCTTGTGAATGTGAGGAATGCCAGGCCTCCACCGTGGTTCGGATTCCACGTTAAACTGTAGGTCCTCCATTTCATCTGACAATCACCCTACCATTACACATTAGCGTAAGTGCGTACAACCCGAACGGGTAGTAAGACGCGGTGCTAATAATAGATTTTAAAGCTGGTAAGAAAGAGGTAGTTTGGGCATGTCGAAATAATTGGAAGAGATTTCTGAAAAGAATTTTGGAGCTAAATGTAAGAGAAAAAGATCACATTGGAGATTGAGGGTAAGGGAAGAGATTGTTGGAGTTGACTAATGAGAGGGTGTTGACGGGTTACAAAGCTGATAAGGCAATCACCTGAAAACTGGTGGATTGATTATTTAATTAGGTGCATCTTTTTTAGCCCTGTGTCTTGCTGATGGTTCAGGTTTAACCCTTTATGTACTAAGGCTAATTGTATGAGGAATTAGGAAGTTTATATTTATAGAAAGTAAACTTTATCTCCCCATTAAACAGGCCAGTCTAAACATTGATACCTTAGACTGTTCATTGAGGGGGGGGCCTCTGTAATCTAGTGGTCAGAGTTCTTGGCTATGTATCTGGAGGCCCTGGGTTTGATCCCCAGTGCTTCCAGATTTTTTCCTCAAATAATACAAGGACTTTTTTTACACCCTTCTCCCTCCACTTGAGGAATTGTAAGATTTACTGTCCCCCCACCCACACTACATCTTATAGAATGATTTATGATTTGGTAAATTTATCTTTATTTAATAATTTTAGACCAAAAGGATAGGTAACAAAGTGATTTTAAATTTTAGGATACTTAAATTGTAGTAAAATTAAGTGTGAAACACACAAAATTTAAGTGGAATTTTATAATTCATTTTCCACAAAGATATTTCAGCCTTTTTCTCATCTTAAACTATACTTAACTATAACTTAACTATTCCTATGTCCAGATGTCATTTTTCAATGTATTTAAATTACTATAAAATAAAGCCATGGGGTACTGTCCAAAAAAGGCAGCAGTCTTGCACTGTAGTGTGTAGATTATTTATTCTTATTAGTTGTACTATCTCACAACAGGTAAGATTCCTTTTGTCAGTGACTTAGACCACCAATGCACTCTGTCCTCTGCCTCCTCCTTCAGCTCCCAAAAATTTCTTCTTCCGTTCGAGTCACTCAATATTTGATTCCTCCTCCTTCCTAAGCTCCTCTTTCCTTCATTCTTTCCTTCATTCTTTCCTTCATCCTTTCCTTCATCCTTTCCTTTAACCTTTCCTTCATCCTTTCCTTCAACCTTTCCTTGATCCTTTCCTTGATCCTTTCCTTCATCCTTTCCTTCATCCTTTCCTTCATCCTTTCCTTCATCCTTTCCTTCATTCTTTCCTTCATCCTTTCCTTCATCCTTTCCTTCATCCTTTCCTTCATCCTTTCCTTCATCCTTTCCTTCATCCTTTCCTTCATCCTTTCCTTCTATGACGTTGTGTAGAAGACAGTTCCTCCCAAGGATGTGTCCGATCCAGTTTGCTTTACACCGAAGAATCTCATTCAATATGGTTCTCTTTTCATCCACTCTTCTTGAGACTTCATTTGTCACCATCTGTCCACTTGATCTCAAGTACTGATAGACAATTGTAAATGAAATACTATACACAAGTAAATTAAGTTTCAACTACATTATAACAGAGACCACAATCATTCCATACTGATCACATTGTTGCACAAAAACTTTGAATTTGTTGCTAGGAGACTTATGAGACTAATTTAAGACTATTTTTCAAAATTGGCAAGTATATACATTTTGATTGTAAATTTGTACGAGTATCGAGACCTTGTGTTTCCAACAATGTCGAGCAAGATTATCCAGTTTCTCTGTTTTCTCATCGTAGTGGCGATGTTCAATTTGCACATGAAACGTAAATAGTGTATCCTTATTCAAACAAAATTATATGAATATTGTCATCTGAACACAATCTAATCTTAAAATATTCTAATTAATTATGTATTTGAAAAGGAAGATGGATATGAACCCCGGGACTATGGCTAATATGGCAGTGTTGATTAGTGTAGACTATATTTTAACGGCCCCAAGTTGTTAATTTTTCATTAAAACACGCTTGTCCTTTTTGAATATTGAAAATAATGCTGGATTAAAGCATTGTTGACAAACAAAATGATTCCATTTTCTTACTCCCAAAGCTTAATAGAAAGAGTTTTCATGTTAGAAATTTACGGCATCATTATTTACCTTTAATTGTAATATAGTAGTGAAATTAAGCCCTATTAAAAGATAATTGAACCTCATATTTTTTAATTTTTTTTTTTAAGTTTACTAAACAAAATTTTGTCTGTTCAACATACTTATTTGTTGTTGAGAAGATTTTGAAGTAAGTTCAGGATGTCCCAAATAAAACTGGGCTCAAATGTAAGCTGACAAGCAGACACATGCAAAGTGCACTGACCTTGTAAAGTAACTGTTGCATGCATGTGTAGTTAGCGGTGAGTGGAACTTTGCATAGCGGCTGGTGGCATATATTTATAACATAGACTTTGAAATACTGTGTGTTCGAGGCCAGTTTTATTTATAACACTTATACCAGGTTGAATGAATAATCCCTTTTTAACCTAGTACTGGTAGCCCTTATATTTATTTTGAATGTTTTGTGCACTCTACCTAAACTGGCTAATTTATATCAACATAATTACTTCTGAACCAACTTAATTCTAGAACGCACACAAACCACCTAGGCACTCTGTTTTTATTTATTTGAGGTATATAATGTGTACTTTGTGAATGATTGATTATATCAGCACATGACTATAAACTAACTAAAATCTAGAACAGACACAACACAAGGCCGTTAATTCATCACGGTTAAAGGGTAAACACACATTTCAACAATGATAAATTTTTCAGCTGTAGCACATAATCGAACCTAGGACCCTTAGCTCGGTAGTCAAGACACGCTACCGACAGAGCTAATATGTTGGACTATCTTTGTTGTTAAACTCCTCACAGTATCCTTCACCTCTGACAAGACATCTTGTGAATGTGAGGAATGCCAGACCTCCATCGTGGTTCGAATCTCACGTTAAACTGTAGGTCCTCCATTTCATCTCACAATCACCCTACCATTACACATTAGCGTAAGTGTGTATAAGCTGAACGGGTAGTAAGACGCGGTGCTAATAATAATAATAATAATAAACTAACTTAATCTTAGAACACACACACCATCCAGCCCTTGACAGTTAATTCATCACTGAGAACACAGAGAACACTCATTTCACCGATGATACGTATTTTTGGCCATATCGGGAATCAAATCCGGGACCTTTAGCTCAGTAGTCAGACACACTACCGACTGAACAAAGGTGTTGGACCGTACTTTCTCGTTAACGGACATGAACACTGATAGAGAAGCTTGTTTATGGATAATATCTTTAAATGCTGGGAAGAAATTGAGAGCACATGTCCCTTTGCAGTATCTATTGTGGAAATGTTAGGAATACCTGTGTCTTACGAGGGTTATGAGTAGTCCCACCGGCCTTCTCTTGGAAAGTTTCTAAAATAGATTTGCGCAGTAACGACTACGGTACTGGTGCTTCAAGATCATACCTCCCATCCCTTGCGAGCCTTCAGGGTGGTCAGGGATTGTTTCAGCCGTTTTATCTGTGCTTGTGTGGACATGCACAGTATAGAAGGCCTACTGTTCACATTTCCTTTTATTTAGGTATTGTTTTGTGTATTATGCAATCTGTAAAAATAGATTTAACTGTATACGTTGTTTTTTTTAAATGAATAATATGATTTTTCTAAATAGCGGATATTTCTTAATTATGGACTTTTTTTGATTACAGAAAGTGTTTGCTATAAAGAGATTTCACTGTTAAATTAGAATAGGTTCCCCTGTGTTTATTTTTTATAACTGATCACATTTAATTTTTTTTTATAAATGAACACCATGTATTGCTACCTAACTGTACTATCCGCATATTTACATTAAAGAGATTATTATTATCATCATCATCATTATAAGGTTTCTGTCTTACGGCAGGTCAATTCCTTTTGTCAGTGAACTTAGACCGTCGATGCACGCTGTCCTCTGCCTCCTTCTTCAGCTCCCAGAATTTTCTTCTTCCCAAGTTATCCAGTATTTGAATCTTTATTCTTTCCCTCAACCTTTTCTTCTATGACGTCGTGCAGAAGACAATTTCTCCTAAGGATGTGTCCGAACCACTTTGCTTTGTACCGAAGAATCACATCCAAAATGTTTCTCTTTTCATGACTTATTTTGTTTGTCACCCTGTCTGTCCACTTGATCTTGTCAAGTTTAAGAGATAGGAATGATAAATAAGAATATAGAAAGAAAGGTATGCTTTGTCTACCCTTAAAAATAGCAAACCTACCTTGCACGCTTCCACTATGGTGTAGCTTGTAAGATGAGGTCATAGTGTAATCTGTCTAGGAAAGATTGCTACCTTTCAGGCTAGTCAAAGTGTAAATACAAGGGGATTGTTCTAAAGTTGCGAACAGCTGCATTTAAAATGGGCAGGGAATTTATTTAGTTCTTTTTTATATACTTAAATCCACCTCCTCTCCAATTATGTTTTTTTTTTCTCTTAATTAATCTTAATATTAAATAAAATTTAGTTTCTTATATATTTAAATATTCAGTTATTACTTAAAAATGTATTTTAAAGATAATTTTATAATCTATTTAATTTAATCTTAAAAACATGTGTGACATTTTTACCAAAACTAATTAGGTATAATGCAATTACTATTCATTATACTTTTTTTTTTTTTTAGAATCTGAGAGTAGATTTTGTTTTCTTTTAATGCAAGCTTTAGAAAAACTAATGTAATATATATTATAAACTACAATTTTGAGAAATACCATACATTAGTGGTTTTTTTATTGGTCTACTATTGTTGATTTTAAAAACCTTAAATACCTACCTATGCAGAGAAACATATTTTCTCTATGTGTAGGGATATATTAAAATTATGTAAAACAAGGAATAACAAATAAAAAAAATCTAGATTATATCAAAACTTGATGCAATTTAAAATACCAGACTCGACCAGAAATTTAAAAAACAAACAACAAAAAAACTTTAACCGCCCAGCACTATCAGAAATATTTGACAATAAAATCCTATTGTTAAAGTATTGAAGAGATAATGAAAACTTCTGTTACAAACTTAAAATTGTTGTTAGTTTTAATGTACTTTAGTTAAATATTGATCATGTTCCTTTATTGTAATAGAGAGTAGTTGGTTGTTTTGGTAAGTCCAATCTCTATAATTACTAAATAAATATTAATTAATTGCTGGAAATTAATATTTTTTTGGTTCAGGACACTATGAAGGACAAAGTCTAGACACTCCAACTCTAAACTTGGAAGAAGATGAGAAAACGTCTGATGATTCCGAAACCACAACAACGCAGATTCTCACCGCTGTCCTTAAGCATAGCGACAAAACGGTCACAGATCCTGAGGATAGTAAGGAAGAGATTAACTACGAGGATCAGCCAGAGTTGATTCTTGACACAAAGGACTTGGAAATGAGGGAGACATCTTTCGAAAGTAGCCCAGAGGCGATTCGTGACAAAAAGGAGAGGGAAATTGTGGCGACACCAGTCGAAAACAGACCTGTAAGAAAACTTTAGTTTTTTTACAATATAAATAAGGATTTAGAAATAGTCAAATTGACTTTGGAAATAAACATAGATTTAATGTGTGGCTGCCTGCCATGCTGGTGTATCTGTATAGCCTGATCAGTGATCGACAGAGCTCGGATTTTGATGACCTTATAATTGCCAAAAGACGACTTAAAAAATTTGATTGAAATTCCATAATATGATGTATTTATTACAAGAATTAAGATTTACAGTTATTGCTTGGGATAATTCAGTAAACTTGAAACTTGATTGTTCCTGAGTTGTCTACAGCTGAGTATACATGTTCAGAGTACGCCCGGGATGAGTGCACTTGGACCGAGTGTACTCAGACCGAGTTTTAAAGTGAATTTTTCTTGTTACAAGTGCACTCAAGACTATTTTTCATCCCCAGAAGCTCTTTTATGTGTACTTTAACTTTCCGCCATGTTTAAACTTTAGTCGGTCCAAGTAAACTCGGATGATGTGACCGTCTTGATTGGATGACGCTGTCCGAGTGCCCTTGGATTGGGTGTATATACGATACGAGCTGCGTCTGAGTGAATGCGCGCACATCTTCCTGGTGCTCTGGGTCTGAGCGACCCGGCTTAATCCGCAGTGACACGCTAAGAGTTGACTTGGACTAAGCAAACTCGCATGAGCTATACTCGGAGAGATGGTTATCCGGTCTTTCTATTCGGGTCATTTTATTATTATTAGCACCGCGTCTTACTACCCGTTAGGGTTATACACACTTAAGCCAATGTGTAATGGTAGGGTGATTGTGAGATGAAATGGAGGACCTACAGTTTAACGTGGAATCCGAACCACGGTGGAGACCTGGCATTCCCCACATTCACAAGATGTCTTGTCAGAGGTGAAGGAGGGGTTTGGTAATCAGATAAATCTGTGCCGGGACCGAGGATTGAACCCCGGCCGCCAGCATAGAAGTCTGACACCTTACTCCCTAGACCGCCAGGTCACCCGGGTCATTATAAATACGGCCAATCTGTATTCAAGCTATCGTGGATATGAGTAGTGTCCGAGTAAGCATTAGAGTGTGCTCAGTCCGAGTGTAATCTTATTGTATCATTGTGGCTTTAAGTAAAGTAAAGTTGTGAGCCATAAACTCAGTTGAAAGAAGAAACTGAAACAAAAAAATGGATGTTCTCAGGCGAGCTGGTCCAAGACATGCGACGGAGCAAAGGCTGTCAATAAGCACTTCAGCATGATCACTTCAAAGGTCGACCCGATAAAGGCAGACGAAGCTTGCTACAGGTAAGTATACAGGGTGCCACCGTCCTCATCCATCCATACTTCATTAACGTAATTAATATATGTGAATAACTCAAACAGGTAGTGAGACGCGATGAAATAAAACAAGGGAATGTGACATCGCTATGCTTGTGTCAACTATTCACAACCTTTTTTTTTAGGTCACTGCATGGTCTAAGGCGTCACTCTTGTGTCATACACACTAGACTGCCGATAACAGGGAGATTGAGGTTCGAATCTTGGTCGGGTTTACCAAGGGGGTGGTTTTTCTAAAATGGGTTTCTACCCTCGGTCTATATAAATGCGGATACACGTCCTCTAAATTCAACCTTACTCATTCCACGCTCCTTAGGGTAATTAGTACATATGCATATAACCTGAACAGGTATTAAGGTGCGGTGCTAAAAAAAACTATTCACAGAAGTCAACCATGTGCTGACATGAAAACTATGGCAGATGTCACTTAACTGCGAGAAAATCTGCATTTTGTTTTTTACTTGTTCATTAGGCTACTTAAAACACATTAATTTCTAGCACCTGGTACATACTGAATAATAATGGTATAATTTAACTTAAGTATGGATATAGCCATGTGCTAGAATCAGAGTTTTATTATTATTATTATTATTATTACATACCTAATCAGGCCGTTCCCTTCAAGAGAGAGATTCAAGAAACTGTGAAAACAGCTCAAAAATCAACAACTCCGTACTTAATCCATCCTCACTAACTTTCTCCACACTTCCCTATCCTTGCATACTCCCTTCGCTTCAACAACATCCATACACCGAGTCATACAGGCTCTTTTTCACACATTCGTCTACAACATTTACCCCCGTCATGCATGGCCTACCCTTTTATTATTTCTATTATTATCTTTATCATTATCATTTTCATCAGAGTTTTACAGAGCGTCAATCCAATAAGGTAATTAACGCTGCCATCATACTTAATCAAGTTTGCTGGAAAAAAAAGAACCTGGATAGAGGAATCAAAATCAGGACCTTTGGCTTAGACCGCCAATGCTCTACCCTTAAACTAGCCAAGAATCGTCCTTTGCTCAGGGTTACCCAAATTTTCTGAGATGTTATTCCGGTTTCCAGTATGTCATCTAATTTAATTGAATTTGAACCTAATGAATTATGTTCCGCCAAGCACTAAATTATAATTTCTGACCGGGATCCAATCATAATTATCTAAATGCAATGCGTGCAGTTAAACAACTTTGGTTGCTCAGTAGCTGCCGCTCAATCCATATTTCTTGTGTAAACACGATGTCACTCAAATTGTCTAAGGCAAAGTCTCGGGAGCCCGTTGACAGAGTGCAAAAAGACCAAAGAAGACGAGGATTTCCTGATAACGGAATGTCAGACCTGTTCCATCAGCCTGAAGATGAATAAGTATGGAGTCCTCATCACCTGCTTTGACTGCCAAAAACTTCAAGGAGATAACAATTGCATTATTAACAAGGTGAGAGGCCGACACCTCGGCTCAGTTGGGTACCGGGTTTGATTCTCGGCATGGCCGAAAAATGTTTCCTCGGTGAAATGTGGTTTTACCCTTTCACAGTCATGAATTAATGGTTGGAAGGCTGAGTGTTGGCCTGTTCTAGATTTAAGTTAGTTTATAATTTGTGTGCTGATATAATAAGTCGGTTCAGAAAGTTCACTGTAAATACCTTTAAAAAAACCTCAATGCACCAGCCTGTATTTGAGCCATATCGACCGAGCGGCCACCGTCTGTTGGAAAAGATAGTGCCAACATCTGCTGATAAAGGGTGTCATGTGGTTAGCACGACAAACCCTTCGCGGCCATTAATTTCAGTTTTCTAGACCAAAGCCGATACTTTGTTTTTATTCAAGTAGCTCCTCATTTGTGCATAAACTCTGACAACTAAACCATAGAGGTGGTCAAAAATACAGTATCTCAAATAATGATTAAATTAAAAAAAAAAAAGTTGCATCATCATCACTCAATATCTGTTACCCGCCTCGGTGGCGTAGTTGGCTAATGCGCTTGTCGTGTTGAGCTTGACTGCTGAGGACGAGGAGATCGAGGTTCGAATCTCGGTCGGGTGAACTGGGGGTGGTTTTTCCTAAATGGTTTTCCACTCTCCCTTCACGCAAACGCGGGTTCACTTCCTCTAATTCAACCTTCCCAATTCCTAATCCATTAGCATAATTAGTACTTAAAGCGTATAACCCGAACGGGTAGTAAGATGCGGTGCTAAATATTAATATTATTAATATCTGTTGTAGTGGCAAACTCAAATAATAATTATGATAATATGATCAGTTTGTATAGCTAGATTGCGGGCTCATGTCATGAAGTTTTTTTTTACATTATAAAAATTTATTTATTAAGCGACTCTTTTATCATGCTATAAAAATCTTTATATTATGTGTAACTGTGAAAGGGATCAGAAGATGGAGATGTGAATAATAAAGGAAGAGAGATGTTTATTTGTCCCTATTTAGACCTAATCTAACTCTCCTTTCAGTTTGGCTTCCTCCGCTATCGCTTAAATCACGTTATTTTGCAGTGTTTCCACGTTGTTTTCATACATTTCTGGGTTCATTACACAACTAGTTTCTTTTTAAGTTACAAATTTGAAATACACTTGGAACTAGTTGAATAAACTCGGGGAAATTAAATCTGGATCAAAATTTGATGTGTGCGGGATTTTCTCAAAAATACAGGACATAATAATAAAACTCTTAAGGAAAACCTCTTTTCATTTGTTTAAATATTTGGAAGAAGGTACAGGGGAAGGTGGATGGAAACAAATAAAAGGGAACCAACACAATTTGACTTTTGCAATAAAATGTAAAATACAGTTTACACTTTACATTGCTGCCACCGGACAAAGAGGTAATGGCTCCCTCTTTTTAAGACGTTACGTTGCGCGTTTCACACTTGCTTCTGATGAGTTCCAATAGAATGAAACCTTGGTCAAAGGATTGGGTGGTAACGATAAATATTCTTCAACGGGCAGCCAATACCTCATCTTCCAGTGGCAGAAATGTAAATAATAACTGTAAATTGTGTTCTTCTTTTCATTGTAAAAGCCACATTGTGTTGGTTCCCTTTAATTCATTTTCATCCACCCCTCCTTAACCTTCTTCCAGACATAACAAACATAATAATAATTATGTGTAGCAACAATATAAATATTAATGTGTATTATTATTATTATTATTATTATTATTATTATTATTATTATTATTATTATTAGCACTGCGTCATATTACCCGTTCGGGTTATACGCACTTACGCTAATGTGTAATGGTAGGGTGATTGTGAGATGAAATGGAGGATCTACAGTTTAACGTGGAATCCGAACCACGGTGGAGGCCTGGCATTCCCCACATTCACAAGATGTCTTGTCAGAGGTGAAGGAAGGGTTTGGTAATCAGATAAATATTTGCCGGGACTGAGGATTGAACCCCGGCCGCCAGCATAGAAGTCTGACACCTTACCCCTAGACCGCCAGGTCACCTAACTTTTTAATNTTTTTAAGAATATAAATAGAGAAAAATTCCTCTGATTAGTTTTGATTAAATTCTTCATTTCCCTAATTAAAGTTGTTGTTTTTCTTCTAAGTTTATCAATATATTTTGATGAACATGTTTATGTTTAAATTATTTCAGAAAGAATCTATATTCAGAGTATCAACTTCTTTTTTTGACATTTCGGGGTTCAAGAACGAAACTAACTCGACAAGCCCAAGCAATTTTACAAGTCCTTGAAAAACTCAAAAACCATCAAAAGAAAAAAATACCTAGAAAATAAAATAAATTATATTCAAAAATACTAACTACTTTAAACTTTTGGGATCTTTAAACTTTCTTGTATCACCAAATTAAATAAATAATTTTGTAACAAACTTCATTTTTGTTTATTAATCTTGCAACAACTTTTGCAAACAATGGATGTGAATAATTTTTTAGGAATATTTGCCTGAAGATTATTCTGCATTTATTGTCTTTAAGCATCTGCAGTATTCATACAATCATTACTTATTCTAAAAACTCGATCACATATAATACTCTCATAAAATATTAGGCTAAGATAAATCAATGTAACTGACCACAATGATAAATGGGCACATGAGACTCCATTAGGCATTGATTTTTCGGCTGAGAAGGAGAATAAGAAAAAAACTATTTAAATTTTTATGATGTTTTGCAACCCTCCCAAATTGAGGTCTTTTAAATATTTAAAATGTTTTCTCTTCCAAGGATTATTTAGTGAACATGCCCCAACAGTTTTTCAGTGTTTGTCTGTTTGTTTGAGAAGCCGCAGCTCTGTCACAGATATATGTTAGGGGGGGTCATTCTCTTAAGTTATTTCTCAAACAAGATAAATATGTTTCCATATTATTAAAAATGTTAATGCCTTCACACAAAAATAATTCCCATTTAAATAAATACCAGTATGGTAACACACGTGTATATCTTGTAAAAAGTATGAATTCAAAAGACTAAGCTACAAAATCTTAAGCTTGGATGTTTGTAATCTTGAAACCATATTTGGTAGCATTTTAATGCGAGTTTCGAAAGGTAAACTGCAGATAATTTAAAACAATCTAATTGCAACAAAAAGGTAAAATTTTAACTAAGAAACAATGGAAGCAAACAGCACCAATAATAGTCGGCCGATCGTCCCGGGAATATTCGCTCTCAATATGGAGGACACTAATTGGGTTATGACATCATCCTTTGTCATCTTTACCATGCAGACAGGTAACAATAAATATTATTTAATATTATTGTTATTATTTAACACTGCGTCTTACTACACATTCGGGTTATAAGCTTTAAGTACTAATTATGCTAATGGATTAGGAATTGGGAAGGTTGAATTTGAGGAAGTGAACCCGCATTTGCGTGGAAGGAGAGTGGAAAACCATTTAGGAAAAAACTACCCCCAGTTCACCCGACCGAGATTCGATCCTCGATCTACCCGTCCTCAGCAGTCGAGCTTAACACGACTAGCGTGTTAGCCAACTACGCCACCGAGGCGGGTATTATTTAATAATTTAATACATGCAGTTTATATTTTAGTTTTTCTTTGTCATAAGTACACTCCATTTATCCTGAAAGGTAGCAATCTTACCTTGATGTACTACATTATGGGCCTATCATTTACACTGCGCCATATCGGAAACATGCAAGGTAAGCCACTCGGTCAGTATAGCTCGAATGCAGGCTGACACCATGAAGTTTTATGAGTTGTGTGCTTTATTATTATTAGAGCATCTTACTACCCGTTCGGGTTATACACATGCTAATGTGTAGTGGTAGGGTGATTGTGAGATGAAATGAAGGACCTACAGTTTAACGTGGAATCCGAACCACAGTGGAGGCCTGGCATTCCACTCATTCACAAGTTGTGATTAATACACGTCTGGTCAGAGGTGAAGGAAGGGTTTGGTAATCAGATAAATCTGTGCCGCAACCGAGGATTGAACCTCGGCCGCCAGCACAGAAGTCCGACACCTTACCCCTAGACCACCAGGTCACCCTTTATAGTAAAAAATTTCATAAACTGCACATTAGATGGTTTGAAATAAAAATGACAAATACAACATGATTATTATCACCTAAAACTCCTTGGTTTGAACAAAGCCATGACCTAGGTCAATGTTAATCAAGCGAGTCAGCTCTATTAACAGATTCCTTTTCGCATCAACAAGTCAATATTTCTCGCTGCCTGCAGGTTTCGGAATGCTGGAGTCTGGTTGTGTGTCAGTGAAGAACGAAGTTAACATCATGATGAAGAATGTGGTAGACGTGGCGCTAGGGGGGCTCACGTATTGGATATTCGGCTTCGCCATGAGTTTCGGCCGCAGCCCTCTCAACAACCCGTTCACGGCTATGGGGGACTTCATGGTTGATCCCGAGGTGACGGACCCCCTCATGGGTCCCATTTCCGCTGCATTCTTATTTCAGCTGAGCTTCGCTACCACTGCTACCACCATTGTGTCAGGGGCCATGGCAGAAAGGTCGGATAGGAACATACGTAGCTCTGAAATAATAGTTATCAGATTTGGGTCGAATTCGCTCGTTTAAAAACCCGAGTATTCGCTTTACCTATGAATTCTTAATCTCAAATTCAAACCTCGGAAAAAATTATACGCCTGGGAGTAAATAAAATTTTTATATAATCATAGAAAATGGAGCTAAATAGCTAAATGTTAATATTTTTTATTATAATGCATTCATTATTTAACATTCAGTAAAGTGTTAAATTAATGTTACATGGTCTGGTTGTTTTGTTCTATAATTATTTAGAGGTTTATTAAGTTTTATTAGAGCTTTAAAACAAATTACAGTTAAATATCAATAAACACTTTTATTCAAACTTCAAATTTGGTATTTTTTTAAATCCCAGATTCTCAAATATTGTTAAGGACTTGCTTATAGTTATATAAAGGAATTGTATTTTTCCGGTAGATTAGATACTTACACTCCGATCAATTTTCTGACCAGAATTCTTGTAGTAGAGAAAGTCACCTTTTAGTGTGTGTGTGGCCATACATATTAGGTCTACCAGGAACCAACAGTGGTGGGAGATGGGGCCGCGAAACTTCCCAAGACAAGATTTTATCAAATGTTTTATTTCCCATGCCACCCGGCTTCACTATTCGATTGGTTTGAGTCGCTCTTGTGTTAAGACTGGCCTACTGATGACTGGAAGATCAGAGTTTTAATCCTGGTCGGGTCTACTGAGGGTAGTTTTTTTTTCCCCTAAATAGTTTCCCCGTTCTCCTTTCATGCAAATAGAGGTAGATTACTTTAAAATGCTTCCTTCCTCCTCCCTACCCTATTAGAGTAATTATCATATACATGTATGACCTGAAAAGGTAGTAAGACGAGGTTATAAATAAATATATTTCCCGTGCCAGGTGCAACTTCAAGGCATATTGCATCTTTTCATTCTTCAACACCGTGGTCTACTGCATTCCCGCAGGCTGGGTCTGGGGTGAGCACGGCTTCCTCAACAAACTAGGGGTAGTCGATATTGCGGGCTCAGGACCTGTACACCTCATTGGAGGCTTCTCATGTGAGTACATTCGTTATATTCCGGGAGCGGACAGATTGTTGTGAGGGAAACCTAATATTCTTATCTATAAGTGGGCTGGTAGAGGACACGAGACAAGGTCAGTGCTTTCACGGTTTTTATAGTAGTTAATTTTGTTGGCCAAAATAAATCAAGTATTGCTCCAATATAAACATAGAGTTTAATTTTCCTCCCATGGAGACTTCAACAGTTGTTCAATATTTGTAGTGAGTGTAGTGAAATTAGATGAGGAACTTTTTAAATGAAGCTAAAGAGTTATTACCAAATTCTCAGACACCCTTGATTTATATTCAACAACTGTTGATATCACCGCGTTTTGGTTAGCCAAAGTTCTTCTGTAATTGTATTTAATTTTAAAACATGACATTGTTAAAATGGAGCGACATCTAAGAGTTCTTCTAGAATAAATAATGGTTGAAAGCACCGGTCTAGTCCAATCTTTAGATATTTTACATGTACATATTTTTTTTACAGTAAAATGATAGTAATTTTATGGTATTTGTTCTATCTCTCACAGCGCTAGTGTCGGCTGCAATGCTGGGTCCCAGATTGGGACGCTATTCAAACGGTCTGGACCCATTACCTCCCGGGACTCCAGTCAATGCAGTCATGGGGCTCTTTGTTCTCTGGTGGGGATGGCTTGGGTTCAACTCTGGCAGGTGAGATTATTGCAAAACCTTAATGAACTTTCTTATCAACATATTTCATTCATTAAATTCATTAATGTCTTACTACCTGTTCAGGTTGTACACATATAAGATCATTACTGTAACCGCGGTCACCTGTCGTTCAGCTCATTTGGTCACCAGCCTCACCGTTAGACGCTATTTTATACCTAGTCGCCCATTATCACCTGCTCCTCTTCCTCATACGGTGTCGTCCACGGCAGTCAGTTGTTTTCGGTAGAGCATCTCGGGGTTATCTTGATAATGGTGGGGGTAGAGGGACAGAGTCGATTAAAGAGAGATTATTTAGCATAGAATTTGAAGTTTTATTTTAACAAATAATTTACATGTTGGTACCATAGATACTTAATTTAGAAAACCGAATTAGTTACAACATTGATAAGGATAATTATTTAGCCACCTGGTCTATCTCTCCTTTCCCCCATCTCGAAACTATCTCTACAGGTTACGAAAAGTAAGTAGTGATTACTGGTCTTCTCTCTTTGCGTGCTAACCGGTCAGTGCCGATTCTGATGCTTTCCTTCCACATAGGGTTAAAAACAGACGCTAAACCAGAGGCACTGATTGGCCAGGAGTCCGCGCCAAAACCTCCCCCTTCCCTGAAAGACCACACGTGCAAAAACAGGTGCGTCTCACAGCTTCCGGGTTCAGCTATTAATACATTGCACGATGCTTAAATTGTTTGCCACTCTCCTTCCAAACAAATCAGGTACATTTCCTATAAATTATACCTTCCTTTGCCCTAGGCTAAAATATAATTAAATTTGAATCGCTGCAGTAAAAAATAAAAATACAATATCAGAATTTAAAGAGCAAATTCTTTGTCGTGGTTAAACCAGACTAGATGAAACTGACGCTTTTGCCCCCAAGTCCACATGTGTGGGTGAGTGATGTTGGAATCTGAACAGTAAAAATGGGGCCTGACAAAGAACTAGGGCACTTAGAGTGTTGCGGGATGGATCCCATTGTGATCATCACAACCATTAATTCTTGCACATGTTAAAAGTCAAATCAAACTTACAATATTTTTTAATCGATAACTATTGGTACTTTCAGCACTTACGGTGTGAGTGGAGCTAAGTGGGAGTATGCGGCTCGTGCTGCTGTCATGACCATGATGGCGTCGTTTGGCGGAGGCTGCATGGGTCTGATCTACTCTATGTGGCGGCTTGGAGGGAGGCTCGACATCATGGATCTAATTAATGGCATCCTTGGCTCGCTGGTAGCCATCACAGGTCTGTCACTACGTTCACCTTGGTGTGTTTTTTATAAGCACATTATAATTTAGTAAGGGTGTGCGAAGCTTCAAAACGTCGACTTGGCTTCGAGACAAATATCAACTTCCACTTCACTCCGAAAAAATGTCCGGCTTAAACGATTTACAAAGCTTTGCCAATAAAAATATTGACAACCAAAATACTCAATATATAGTAATTTATTGCCCTTTTGAGCTATCATATTAATATTGATATGGAAAAATTCTGAAGTAATTGAAATGTGAGTTGTGATAATAACTTGATTTATCAAAATAAAATGAAATCTTGCAAACAATTGCACAATAAAAAAAAAATTACACCACGATTTTAGTGCATAAAGTTATAGAAATAACAAATTTTTTTTTCAAGCATCAAACCACTACCAAAAAATATTCACACTTAAATTCAGCTTTGAGAATATTTCATATATTTGATTCGAGTTCGCTTCAAATTGAGAAAGTGGACTTTGCACCCCCTATAAATTCAGTAAGGTATCATTTGGAATCGAATCATTGATGACTAGCGCCTGGCTTCTCCTCATTATAATGGAAAAACCATACTTGATGTTCCTGGTTGTACTTACAACAAATGCCAGGCCTCCACCGTGGTTCGGATCCCACGTTAAACTGTAGGTCCTCCATTTCATCTCACAATCACCCTACCATTACACATTAGCGTAAGTGCGTATAGCCCGAACGAGTAGTAAGACGCGGTGCTAATAATAATAATAATAATAATATTTACAACAAAAATACCCTCAACACTAAGCATTCTATACCAAGGTGGCAAGTTATAAATGTGTATTTTGTTCTTGTGTAGCGGGATGCTTCCTTTACCGAGCCTGGGAATCCCTGTTGATTGGTGCGGTGGGCTCGGCCATCGCTTGCTTCACCATGCCTATGTTCGACAGACTTGGCATAGATGACCCGGTCGGAGCAAGTTCTGTTCATGGTATGGTTATCTATCGTAGTTTTGTTAGAAATAAAAACTTGTCTAATGGAAACTTTTTTTTAATCTTGTTTTAGACATTTCATGTTTCATTGGTGTCTTGTCAGTTATAATGAACTCAAACCACTCATTCTGTCTGCTAAACATATACGTAAGGTTCCCAGTAAGGATTAGAGTACCCTAGTGATTTGCTTCAGTGTTTGAATGGTTTAAAGCGTCACTCTTGTAATAGTCCAGACTGGCAATGGCAGAGAGATCAGGGTTCGAATCACGGTCGGGAGTACTGAGGGTGTTTCTCCAAAATTGTTCCCCCCCCCCCNAACTCACCTCATACCTAACTCATTTGGGTTATCTACACTAATATTATAAAGAGGAAAGATTTGATTTTTGGTTTTTCTGTTTGTAATGGATAAACTCAAAAAATACTGGACCGATTTTAAAAATTCTTTCACCAATATAAAGCTACATTATCAGCGAGTAACATAGGCTATATTTTATTTTGAAAATTTAATTTATTCCTCATAAAAATGTTGATAGTCACTCATATGTTATGGTAGAGTCTATGATGATTCTTCAATATGTATGTTGAAAATAATAATGCAAGGGGGGTGGAGGGTGGGAAGGGAGAAGGGTCTAGTTAGTACATAAGTGTATATCCCGAATGGGCACTAACATGTGGTGCCAAAAATAATATGTGCTAATAAAAAAACTGGTGGTGCTAACTAATACTTGGGTCCTTATTGTTTGAAGGGATGGCGGCTATATGGGGTGTGGTCGCTGTGGGGTTGTTTGCGGACAACCCTTACCCTCTCGATACAACCAAGGGAAGAAGTGGCCTCTTCAAAGGTAACTTTTTTTTTCTCCAACTTTTGTAAAGTAGTAAGTTCAGCGTAGTCGATTTACCATAATTTCAAACTGTAAACTGTTTTTTTTCTCTATCCATTTCCCTAAGAGATGTTCCATTTCACTTTTAAATTTGACCAAACAAAATTACTGTTAGGTAGAGAAGGTTTCAACCAAGGGTATAGTAGAGCCGAATCGGCGCGATGCTTCGGCACCGGTTTTACGAGTGGAACGGCACTCTCGTTGATTATCGGCATAAAATATAATTTTCTCTGGAAATTTGTCTCTAAATGTGGATGTATGAAACTTGTCTTTTCAACCAATGGTAATTGAAGATTAATTAAATTAATGATGGTTACAATAGATAGATGTCCATTTAAACCATTATGAAAGACGGATGCAAGCAAGCGTGTATTTGTTATAATTTTGTTTGAATCCCAACACCACAAATGAAAAGCTTCGGCAATGCTAAATTTGTGACTACACCCCTGGTTTCTACTTCATAATTTTAAGAATTACTGGCTCTCATCTTGTGTTGTAGGTGGAGGTTGGTACATGCTTGGAGTTCAGAGTCTATCTGTGTTGTGTCTTGCCTCTTGGGCCACAGTTACCAACTTTATCATTCTTTACGTGAGTCTCGTTAATTTTTACCAGACACTAGTACACTAAAGTTTGTTCCCTTAGTAAATAACACATTATCTTTCCAATTTTTAATTTTGGCTTTTTAAGGGAATACTTTAACCAAGAAGTTTTATTTTTCACTTTCGATTTGATAATACATTTTTTCTTGTTTGCCCGCAATAAATTGTGACAGATAAGATGTACAATTTTCACTTCCAGCTGATCAACAAGGTTGTTCCGATCCGGATGGATGCCTATGAAGAGTTACTGGGCGCGGACCTTGTGGAGCATTACATCCGCCACGGGAATGCGGGGATCAGCCGGGTTGTGTCTGCGGTCAGGCCTTTCCCCAACCAGGATCAAATCGACCAAATCACCATAATGGGGCAGAACTCAGGTACGAGTATGACTTGCAGAGGGGGGATCAACTCCCTAATGGTGCTCATGTTTTAATGTAGACATGAGTGAAGGGTACAAGAGAAAAATCGGGAGAGTTTAATTCTAGCTCAAATTTTCTGTTGGACCAATATTAGAACTTTCTAATGGACTTTAGGTTATAACTAATACAGGTTTCTGTTATAATTAAATCTAAAAAAAAATTGCTATGTATTTGGTTTGAGATATTAAAGTTGTTGTTCTGAAAAATTATAATGATGGTAGGTTATGGATACAGTTGTCACTGACATACTCCAATTAGTTGAAAATTATACCTTGACACGAGAGTTGAACCCAGGACCCTTTGCCTAGCGCGCTGATGCTCTACCACTCAGTAATTCAGGATTTGTCCCATGCTCGGGGTGATTTTTTTTAGTACTGATTCTAACCACCAATTTGGGTTATGCACTTATATACTACTAATTATGCTAGTGTGTGAACTGTGCAGACATTTGCGTGCAGGGAGGGTGGAAAATCATTTAGTAAAAACCCTCTTCAGTAAACCCAACCAGAATTTGAACCCCGATCTTCCGGTCATTGAAGTCCAGTCTATTAGAGCGATGCCTCAGAGCATGCGGCCCCCCGAAACAGGTCTCAGGATCATTCATCAGCTTCTTGGAGTTACAATTGACCAATGCTAACTCGGTAGTCGGCTTTATGCTGCCACTTGTGCATTATTTAATTATACACGAAGATGGAAATTTTAGAGGTGTCCAAAGTTTCAACCTTGATTTTATAGTAAAATTCTAGATTCAACCATTACTAAGCTTTGACAATGAAAATATTTTAAGTTGAAATGTACATTTATTTTCAATTTTTCTTCTTCTTTTGTGCTGTTACAATTATTGTTCATTTGACAAGAATCTTATATAATTAAATTATGTGTGCTGATAATATAATTTATCAGCTTAAGATAAAATAAGTTAATAATGTTTCTATAAGATTCTTGATAACTAAAGTTATATAGAGTTCTAGAACTAATTTTTTTTAACATTTAAACTTTTTTGTTTGTGAAATATATTCGATTCAACTTTGTGGACTTAGTACATCCCCAGAAATTTTATTAACTATTTAAATCACGTCATTGTTTTCCTTATAGATATATATTATTAAATATTCGCGTCCAATGTCTTTTTCCTGTGTTTGTCCTTAATGTTATTCCTTTTATATGTTGCATATCTAAGTGTCCTATCATACTTTACAAATTTCATTTTTCTCTCTATTGTGTTTTATGGTTTCCTCCTTTAGGAAGTTGTGTTACACGTTGCACATTCCCCCAAGATGACCTTTGATATAATGATACCTAGGTCAGGGCAATGGGTGGGAACTAGAGATGGGAAATTTGATTCCTTGATACCTATCGATTCTTAAGGGTATGGAGAGGATAGAGAATCAAGAAAATACCTCGTTTATTGATGTCTCAATTCCTAAAGATACATGCAAATTATTGTGAATGCTTTATTAAGAGATTAATGAATATCGGATATTAAAGGCCGTTTGTAACGCATTTTTTCATTAATTATTCCATATATTTGTATAGTAAAACTTAAGAGCATAGAGTAGATGTGAAAACCTAAAAAATGATGTTTTGCTTCAATATGTAAACAAATTTACCGTGGTAGTATAATGTATTCAAGAAAAAACACGAATAAACTTCTACATTAAAAGATACCAACCCCGTGTTAAGAAATATATTACGATCTCTTTGCAAATTTACTGTCAAAAATTAAATAATAATAATATAGGTAAAGTTTATTTCAAAATTTTAAAGCCAAAATTAAAATCATAACTTTATTTTTAAAAGGCAAAAATGTTTTAAAAGTCTAATATTTAATAGACTTTTATCGAAATTTCCAGAATAAAATCAAATTGGTAAAAAAAGGTTTACCTATCACGGCAGCCATATTGGTTTATATTAACATAAACCTATATGGCCGTTCCCATTTCATTTCAGGCCTATTCCAATAAAAATCAGGCATCGAAGAATCGAGGTAAAAATTTAAGAATCGAAACTGGTATCGTGTGATTATTTTTTTTCAAGCGGCAGCAATGTAAAGTGTGAACTGTGTTCTATTTTTAATTGTAATTTTGTGTTTGTTCCTCTTATTAAATATCAATGTCGTCCTAATAATGTGAACCTAGGCAACTTTATGTTTCAGGTCACGAGACGTATATCAACCAAACCTACTATGGTGGTATGAGGGAAATACTTGGCCCTACAAAGGCTGCGGTAGATGGTAAGACAGGTATCGGCCCCATAGGAGCTCTTCAAACCATTAGCCGTGACTTGGCGCCCAAATTCGCCTGGGTCGATTAGAACATACAGTTCCACTACTGGGTGTATTAAATGTATTTGGTTCTGAAATATAGTACTAATCTAGCTAATTGTAAAAAACTAAAAAGGAAATGATAATCCATTTCAATTGCCCTAAGTCGATCGAGAGTCAGGCAACTTAGGGTACATAAAGCACTAATTTGTATTTTTTCACTCTTAGTTAACAAAACATATTAAGGTGAAAATGAGGGAAAGAGATAACCTAAGATTTTGGGTGTGCAATTTTCAAAACCAAACTTGAAAAATTTGTGAATAAAAGTAAAGATTAATTTCACTAACAATTTCATATATTTTAATGGTATACATATACAAAAAGAAGCTTGATTTGATGTGCTAAATGGGTATTAAATTTGGAGAAAGGCAAGAAATTACTGTGCTTTTTCAAATCCTGGTCAAAACACCCCACTGTTGGCAGTAAATCAACGTTGTTTAGAGAGAGAGAGGAAAAAATGGATTGTTAACATGAGTAAGCTTGAGCACTAGGAAAGTTAAAAAAAAAAATCCACATCTGGTTTAGTTTATTATAAAGTTGGCTCAAATAGACAAATTTATGCATTTAAAGCTTGAATAATAGTTTTATTTATGAATTTTAATCTTAGAAAAATTAATGAACATTTTACAGTTTTTGTTATAATCAATCATCATAATACGGGTAGCATTCATAAAGTCAGTTAAGTGCTAAATTAATGGCCTGCGTACTAGTTGTAATTTATTCTATATAATTCTGTTAGGACTTAATCAGCCATAAACAATAAACTAATTTTGATACAATTGTTTTCCCCCTCAAATATATTCTTAACATTTGGTACAGTGATGCCCATTCATTTTTTTTTCTCACATGGTCTACTTCTCATAATTGTTTATCTAAAGTAAATAATCAAAAGAAGGCACAAGGTAGTTTTAATAATAATGTAATCTTAGATAATAGTTTAAGTTGTTCAAACTGTTAGTTTTTCCCCAAATGTATTTAATGCTCTGAATATTTAAGTAAACAAAATATTTTTTTAATATGTTCACTGGCAGTCGATCAACTTTTGTGCAACCCTGGTTAGAGAATTTTGTCCCTAGATTTTTTTGTTCTGTTATCATATTTTTTATAATTTCCTTCAGAAAATTGAAAACAATGAAAATTTGCACACCCAGATATTTAAGTTTTCATTGTATTTTAAAATTATAAATACACACATATAATTTAGAAAGAGTATTTAATTGTTTTAATCCATACCTATAAGCACTTGTAAATATGAAATTGATTATACATATGAAACAATAATAAAGCTAAACATTGTAGTAGTTATTCTTATTTCATTGAGAAGATTCAACAAAGGTGTACTGAAGCAGGATCTGTCGACACAATGGCATGTCTTAGTTTCAATATCGTACAACTTTTTTTTTAAAAGCATACATGGTAATAGTTATTGGAAGCTGCAATTGGCCCATTGACTCACGTCAGTTGGTAAGCCTGAGAACCTTTTGACAGCTTCGTTCACTTGATCCGAAGTGACTAGAAATCGATGCAGCCGATACTCTTTTTGAATCTCTTTGTTTGTTTTTCCTATTGGCGTGATTATTTCCAGGCTCTGAAAAAAGTAATATTGACAAAGAGCTACTTGGATGTTTTTTTTTATCATCATGTCTTACTACCCATTCATATATGCATATATTATAATTATTCTAATGAGGTAGAAATGAGCAAGGAGGCAATTGAGAGGTAACTAAACTACCCACATTTGCATGGAAGCAAAGTCAGAAACCATTTAGGGAAAACCACCCTCAGTAGACCTAACCAAGATTAGTACCCCAATCTCAGCAAGGCAGTCTTGAACAGGAGTAATACTTGAGAGTTTAGACCATTCGGCCATTAAAGCAGGTTTTGATATATATTAAATAATAGTTTTCAAAAATAAAGGATTTCATTAATGTATCCAACACCTTAGTTCAGCAGGTACTGTTTCTGAATACTGAGCCAAGGGTCTCGGGATCGATTCCCAGCACGGCTGAAAAGTTTATCATTGGTGAAATTGAGTTTACCCTTTCACAGTGATGAATTAATGGCTGGGGACTTGACGTTGTGTCTATTCTAGATTTAAGTTAGAATATAAGGCATGTGAAGCTACGACAGGCTTAGCAACCCGGTAATGGAAACTATATATCTTGAATAAAAAATTGACCCGGACGACAGACTGGAAACATTAATGAATGTAAAAAATAAATTAAAAAAATCTCTTTAAAGTATATCACAATCATGAACAGTTTCTAGCCTTCGGCCAGGTCTGTTTTGAACATAAGCTTCTCCAAATTGACATGAAATATAAAAGTTGTTAAAAAATGAAATCCCATAAAACAGTGTTGGAGGTTCAAACTCAGATCTGCATTGAATATTTATGCATACTAATTGTTTTGAAGTAAAGAATTAATCATAATATCTCTAACCAGTTTATCTGGAGTGAAGATATTAAGATTCAAGATTTGATTCTTGGTAAGGTCAAACATTCCACTTTGTCATAGGATGAGCTATCTTGTTGTGTTTATCAAAAACTTAAGCCACCAATCGCTAGAACAGTGGTATTATAGCGCACTAGACCTATGCAAAAAGAATAGGCCGACAAACCTTCAAATGCTCGAAAGCCTTCAGTAAAACTGGTCGTTGGACCGTCTCAGCGGAAGAATTCTGGCTGACAAACTTGAGGTAGCGCTGAAGAACCATTTCAAAGTTTAGTGGGTCTCCGTCATATATTTCGGTTTGATGTTTCATGGCTATCACCTGTGTTCACAAGATGATAAAAATACTTTTATAATTACTCAAGGCCGTAGCCAGCCAATAATTTCAGGGGGGGTTTGGTGAGCACATCCCCCAATTGCTGGAAGATAAAAAAACATTATAAAGGACAAACGGTTCTAGAAGTTCTCTGAAGTGTTTTTTTTATGATAAAATAACCCCCTAGCTGCTGAAGGGTAGGACATTTTCTAAATATTAAACACTTTTTGAAGCTGTGAGTTTTTTTTATGGTAAAATAACCCCCAAAATACCGAACGCTAGGAGAATTTCTAAACATTTAACACCTCTAAAAGCTCTTTGAAGTCCTTTTTATAATAACACAGCCGCCTAATTTGTATTTGTATTTTAATTTTTATATCGTTTGAACAATAAATAAAGCTATATATATTTTGTTCATAAAATTTCACGGGGGGTTTGAACCCCCAAAACCCCCCCCTGGCTACAGCCTTGTAATTACTATATTAGGACTTTTTTTGTATAGGATATTGGAAATTATTAAATTATTAAAGTGATATATCCACACTTCAGCAGACCTCGAGACATATTAGCTTTTATTACTTTTGTACAAAGCATCATCTACTTCACTACACTCCATTAAAGTTACTAACCTTCAACAATAAGCTTTAACCAAAGAAATAGCAACTTATCAACTTTTTATTATTTAGCACCGCATCTTAATACTCGTTCGGGGCTTATCAACTAAACATATTATACTGAAGTAGTTAATCAAATTGACAAGTTGAATATTTACTCAGAAATTTTATATATGGTTAGAATCCATTTAGTCACAAATTTGAATCAGCATTTTGCATATGAATATGTTTTGTGAATCTTGAATATACTTAAATCCAAGCCTAGAAAATACTCATTAATATAGTAGTGTCTCGAGAGCTCAATGTTTCGTATAATTCAAGGTGGAAAGATGAGGTTACACATCTAAACAACCATTATAAGTAAAAAAAGCATATATCACTAGATTTTTTTTTAAATTATAATATGTAAAAATGTTTATATTTATGAAATTTTTTTGTATTATATAATTTAAAAATGTATATCAAAGGGGTGGCCTTGGGATGCAAGAAATTTCCGCGCAGACATTCAGATCTAGCGCAATATTTAATTCTACGATTCATTATCTCAAACCAAACCCTTCCTTCACCTCTGACAAGACATCTTGTGAACGTGGGGAATGCCAAGCCTCCACCGTGGTTCGGATCCCACGTTAAACTGTAGGTCCTCCATTTCATCTCACAATCACCCTACCATTAACACATTAGCGTAAGTGCGTACAACCCGAACGGGTAGTAAGACACGGTGTTAATAATAATAACATTATCTCAAATTATATTTTATGCCAAAATAAATTTGAAATATTCCAACAAATATTTTTTCCCCTTAACAACCATGTAATTTGAGTTTTATTGATAAAAAAATTTTGTGTATAATGGGAAATTTTCTGACTTTTAACTGCTTTTTTAAGCATATTTGCAGAGTTGTAAGACTAGGTTTGATGAAAAAGAGCTCTAGATTTGACCTTCCTCTAACAAATACAGTAATGTTTTGATAAGGGAACATTCAAGTATTACATATGACCTTAGGATGGCAAGGGGTTTAAAGCTTTGCTTATTCTTTGCCAACAAGGGGGAAGAGTGGGTCATAACAATGCTTACATAAGACAGAGAAAGAGGGGGGCAAGAATGATGCAGAGACCCAGCCGCCCTAAATGGTTAAATAGTAATTAAAAGTGTTGAGACATGGATTCAAGGATCTTGGTAGTTGGTCATCAGATTAAAAGTAGTTGAGGGTTTTTTTCATAAACTATAATAATTCACCAGAATTAATGTGAATTAAAATGATTTTTGTATAATTTTATAACTTTTCTTAGTGTGTAATCTAACATAAAGTTCGTTCACGGTAGGAGTTTACCTCTGAAAGGCCTTTTTCTCTACCAGAAATCTATTATATAGTAGGATATTGGTAGGAAAAAAGACCTTTCAGACGTAAACTCCTACCGTGAATGAAGTATAGGTAAAAAAGGGGGAGGTCGGGCGTTTTCTTATTTTTTGCTTACAAAGGATCAAAGGGGGTCCAAAATGGCCAAACTTGTGCTTACACTAAAGTTAAAATAATTTTCTTAAGATATTTGAAAACTGGCTGCAAACTTTCTTCTTCCCCTCAAGATAAAAGATGTTGTAGTTTTCTTTCCCCTCTTTCTTGGTGACATGACAAAAAAAGGTGGTTGTAAGTGAAAGGCAAAAGAGAGTATAAGCTTGGACAGAATTGAGAAGTAGTTCCAGAAAAGACAAAGACCCTTATATTTTAAGCCGCAAGACCTGGATAGCATTTGTTACTTTCTCGATGACTGAAATGTCCATCTCAAGTATTTTTTTTAATTTAAAAAACAAGCATTTTCATTTTTTCTGTCAGTTTTAGACGGGCCTTTTCTTGTTAAACTTGAGCTATCGAGACTCTTCTGTAATGTAAATATATTTCCTCAACCAGTGAAGTTACCAGGTCCTACCAGACATATTTCCAGCACGGACAATCCGGTGAGAACGTCTACCATGGTATCTCTAAAGAACGCCGTGAATGTGCTTGTAAAGTCTGATGCTTCTAAAGTCATGTGGTCTATGTCAAGCTTTGATATTATCTGGGCCTGAAATTAATAATTAATCAGAGTTTAATTGTAACTTTTATATTGGACGACAAAATGTAAACAGAGTTAATAAAAGTTTAGAATAAACGTATTCATCTCATGTGCCCGGATGTTTTATATTAAAAAGCGAGTTTAAATTCTTGCCAGCTGCACTGAAGGGCGGCTTTTTCATCCTCTCGTCAGGCAAATGTTGATGCATTTAATTTATTCTTTTCCTTATAATCCTGTCATTAACAGTTCAAACATAAAAAACTTAATAATCATATGGGCCATGGTGTAATATATCAAGGTAAGACTTTTCAGTGTAAACAGAATCTACTTATTGAATATCTCAAGTGGTCGCTCAGAGTTATATCAAAGATTTTTAATTCTATGAACCAAGACGGATAGAAAAAGTATAGGGTAAAACACTTTGATTGGCAGGAATAATGTTCAAACAGTCCTAAATAAATGTTTAAAATTGCTGCTAATTATTTTCACCTCGATATCGGTGATCATCAGTTACTACAGGTGTACTAAGTCCTCCTTTTTTAATTCAATGTGAACTAGCATCGAATATATTTAATATTCTCAAAGTTGAGTTAAAAGTTTGAATATTTTTTGTTAGGTATTTGTTCTATGCTTGAAAAAATTTATATAGTCATTGTTTATAATACTTTATTCACTTAAATCACTTGAAAAATATTTTATTGCACAATTCTTTGTTTTATTTTAATCCACTAAATAAATTTATTATCACAGTTACAGTTCAACTAATTCAGATATTTTCATATGAATGTTTATTTGTGATGGATATAACAAATTGACCATACATAGAGTATTTTAGAGCTCTGTCAATATTTTGATGGGTAAAGCTTCAATATTGTCATAGCTGGATATTTTTTAAAGCCAAATCGAAGCTGATATTTGTTTCGAAGCCAAGTTGAAGTATCAAAGCGTTACACACCCCTACTCTTAATTATTTTACAGTATTTAAAATAAAGAAGAAGAAAGCGAGTACCAACAAATTTAATGACGCGTTATAATTGTGTTCCGTGTTAAAACAAATCTTCCAACTCGACTCACCAGGAAAGTTCGGAAGGTCCTCTCACTCTGGTCAGAGTCGTATAATCTTTTACAAACATTCCTGACCTCAGGTTTGGCGACTATGCTCAGCACATGCTCGTTCCAGCAGTGGACATACACTGGTTCCAAGGGCTCGGTCGCCGGGAGGAGCAGTAGCTCCTCTAGCAGAGTCAGTCTGGCCTTGAATCCTACTTTCTTGTCAGCGGGGGGGAATAAAAACACCTGGCGATGGGAGAACCGGGACTTGACACGTTTCTCTAGCAGTTCTGTTACATCCAGTCGAGCCGTCACGCCCACGACACAAATAGGGGCCTACACACAAGATTTGCACATCATTAGATTGTAATAATCAGAATGTTTGTTGATAATACGTATATAAGTGTGTTTACTTTGTAACTTTCATCTACACTGCATAAGGAAGCAAGTTTACCTTATTATTCCACTATGGTATAACTTATAAGATAGGGTCATAGTGTAAGCTGTCAAGATAAGACTGCTACCTTTCAGGGTAAATGGGGTGCACACACGCGCACACACACACACATTCTCATCTAATGCCGCTATGCTCATGACAGATATTCAACAAGTGTTGATATCACCGTGTGAAGAGAATTAAACTCTTTTTCTACTGGAGCAATAATCTATCTATTTCGGCCATACAAAATGTTTTGCTATTAAACTTCAAAAACAGTGATTTTTTTTCTTGTGTCCCCTAAACTCCCAACTTAAATTATAATGTACATTTGTGTATACATATTAGCTGAAATATTTGTCCCCTAAAACATTTTGACTATAACTAAAAAAAGGAAGAAAAAAAGACCTGGGCTGACTGGGCTACGTCAAACAGATTGTAGAGTAGAGTCTGGTTGTGATGTCCGCAGAACAAGTCAAACTCCTCCAGAATGAATATGACCGACTTGGATTGTCCTTTGTGGCCAGACTTGAGGCACTGCAGGAGATATGCCAGATTCTCTGCGGACAACGCGTCATGGAATCAAGTAGGGGGTTAATGGAGGAAAGGCTTGACTGCAGGTAAATTAGAGATACGACTGTGCCTGTATGTCTATTGGCTCTAGGTAAACCTGTTATAACGTTACGAAGAAGAGAAATTAACAGAGTATTTAACTGCCCAGTGTCGACCTAGGTTGTCTTGGGGTGAAGTGTTCGGCTCAGATCCCGATGTTTATTGGTTCAAACCCGACCGAGGTTGTACAGCTTCCTTCGGAGGGGAAGTAAAGCGGTTAGTCCCGTGTTTATTGTGGCGTGTAAAAGAAACCTGGAAGGTATGTGAAAATGCCTTTACCAGTAAAATTTGTAGGCAGGTAATTTATCTGCTATTGTGCATAAAAATTATTGTAAACCCCTATTCTGATATAATCAGTTGGTTCAGAAAGCGCACGTTAAATACTATCTCAAGTAAATAAATTAAATAAGAGTAAAGAGTCTCAAATTGACAAATATTCCGATATTTTTCCAAGATTTTGCCGAATTAACTGTGTTTTCCTGTTGTTTTTTTACCAGAAACTAAATATTCCCTGTGTTTTCTCAGCTCTCCAAGTACTCGGAAAACCTTGTAGACATATTATTGCACAACTAATGTATGTAATATAGTATGTAATCTAATCGCCTGTATGACTCATGTTCTGGATACAACATTGCAGGATATCATGGTTAACGCCCCTCAGCCGTATACTCATCCTACTTTTTTTTTGTAGAGCTGCACTGGACATTTGTTAAACCATAAAACTTTGCGAGTCTTGTTCCAATTTGATTTGACAACGATTTAAACCTATCTTTATTTCAAACACAAGCAAGGTCTTGTTTGGTGCTTCAAACACAATCGTGGGGTTAATGTGTGTTCATATTACAAGCATCAACACTTTTAAATTTGGCTAGAGAGCAGTGGTAAAGTAGTTTAGCTAAATTTTGCATGGAAAACTAATACATTTGTATCCCAACTTCTGTATGGTGGCTAAAAAAACACACAAACATTATTGTCACCCTTAAAAAATATATTATAACTTAGATATCGTCTTACCAGCAAATGACATGAAAATCTTGTCATCCACAAGTTCTTCAAGTTTCATTTGTTTGGTTATGTCTTTAATCGCAAGTCGATCATCTGTGTGTAATCTCCCGTCCAATTGAACGAGAATAGCATGTTCTTCAAATGTGCCAAGCTCTTGGAGCTCTTTCAGAACCGTCCTGACCAGCTTAAAATAAAAAAAACAGGATATGATAAACCATACAAAGGAGCGTTTTAATAGCCAGTCGTAGACAATGATAAAAAAGAGTGTCTTTACACTTTCTGCGGACAAGTCTATACAATCTAATATTAGGAGGAAAATGTACAAAGTACAATGTTAAAAGAGCTATGATATATTATCAATGCCTAACTAGTTTCGCTGCTAGGTTAAATTACACCCATAGTATCTCTTAGGTTTTATTGAGTTGTCTAAATGTTGTAAACCAATAATAATTTCAAATAAATATAATTAAAGTATCATTGGATTCGCCATTTACCTGCGAGTATAGTGATAGTATAATATATGTTAAATGGTTTGGTATCGTAAGTGAAATATGGTGTATAGGCCTATTATATGTTAAGGTGCTTAAGCACCATTCCCGTAATTTTGTTCTAACACTATTTTCCAACAGTTGGGATTTGTGTGAAAGATCCACATTTTGATATAATTATTATTTCCAAAAGGAAAAGGAGGCATTAAATTTGAACTATAGACATATACACTAGACTTAATGTTAATAAAACATATTTTAAGAAATGAAATGTAATTCACAGAAAAAGACACACCGTAGTTTTACCCGAACCTCTTGGGCCAACTATGAGTACGGAATTACTTTCACCAAATTGAGCAGTTCTCATCAAAAGATCCATGATATGATTTTTTTCTGCTACAAAACCCCGAAAAGTTTGGTTGGGCGATAAAATCTTGTCCATGATATAACACATGCCTAAAATAAATACGTCTTCAGATATAATATCCATCGCATACTCGAAATCTTAGTATACAGCAATGTCGATTGTCGTTATAAATTCTAACTAAGTAAATATTTAACAATAACCTGCCAAACACGTAACCAGGCTTATATGCAACAAGTATGAATGAATTCCCGCCCAATCATGACCAACATTGAAGAACAGTTTTTCCTATTATTTTATACGTGGTGATTTTACTAGAAATCTTTATATATATAATATTAATACACTAGTGTCAAATAATAAAATATTATTACTAAATTATTTCTACATTAAAGAAAACTTTTTTAGTTATAATGTATTTTACTTTTTAAATATAATAAAGTCTAGTGTTCGTTCCGTAAAATATGTTGGCAGCATTTGGGCACCCAATTTGAACTGTCCTTGAGCTTAGTTTTCTCAAATTGGAAGTTTTACGTTTTTCTGGTATGTTCGAATTACACTGAGTGCTATTATCATTCATTTCTAGCGCATAAAATACAATTTATTTTTTTATCTTTATTTTAATTTGAAAATTATTTAGAGCCTTTTGAAGGTAGAAAGACTATTCAAGGTGTGTGGAGTTATAGTTTGTGCTTTAAAAAGTGTCTGCACTCTGCAGGAAAGATGTGTAAAAAATATGGGGACAAAAAATTCAAAATATGTTCTTGTTTAAGCTTTACGCCGAAATATTATAATAAAGGGTGGTCAAATATTTCCGTGTGTTGAGAGAGGGGAAAAAGGGTGGGATGTAAACAAGTCACAATACTTAACAAACCTTGAATTACAATTTTATATATATAAATTAACACAATAAAGTCAAACGATAGACTGAGTGATGAGCTAGCTGACCAACAAATGCATCTCATTAGACTTCGTTCCTGATTCTTTGTCTTTGTGAATCAAATATTATTTAACCAAAATAATCTTAAAACAACAAATGCATCTCATTAGACTTCGTTCCTGATTCTTTGTCTTTTTGAATCAAATATTATTTAACCAAAATAATCTTAAAACATAATTTTTATGTATATTTAATTGTTTTTTTCACAAAGTCTCATTAGCCAGTCAAATTATACACATTAAAAAAAAAATAACCATGCCAATGTGTTAGGGATGATTAAAGTTGAGCTTAGAGGGCCCGACTGAAATTCGAAACCTGATCTCCCCATAATTGGCGCTCTAGTATATTTCGAGAGTGATGCCTTAAGCCGTACAAAATCAAAAGCAAGTTATTCACACATTAAAATAATGATAAGATTAAACAAGCTAATCTTATACTTGATTAAGATTTTAGGAAGTGCTAAATTAATATCTAGAGACTATAATTTATGTTAAAAACAGTATCAAGATTGAAATACAAGCATTTCATAGTTTTGGAAATGCATTAAAAAGGATCGTTCAGTCTCCCTTCGTTTAGGTTCACTGGTCTTGGACATTTAGTAGAAAATATAACGTAAAACAAAAATAAAGATACAAGTGCCACAGGGAGTGGATGTAGGTCACCAGAGGGGCTAGGCCTAAGTCTGCTAGAAGCAACCAATCTTGTTACTAGCAGACTTAGACCTAGCACTTCAGGTGGCTTACCTGTGCGGTGGCTTACCTGTGCTTAGGGGAATGAGCCCCATAGGAGTGGAAAGTTTGTCAAAGTTAGATTCTACAACCATTTCCATCGTTAATAACACGTTTGTAAAAAAAAAGTCCCAAGACACTTTTGGAATGTTATAGTTACAGAGTATGTTTATTCTAAAAACACCTAGCCACTCTTCTAAAAAAAAAAAAAAATCAAGTCCTCGTTTTATAAAATAATGTAAAAAATACTATTTTGCAATGTTTCTCAAAAATTTTTACGAGTACCCCAAAAAGTATGTGAAGGATCTTAAGGGGTATGCAACATTCCACTAAGTTTGATTGATTATAACATTATTTTTTATATCTATAACTTAAGTGATCATAAGCCCGATAAACAATTTGATGCAAATAATTACATTGTAAGTTTTTCTTTTTTCTTTAACACGGGTTTATTTATTTTTTAAATTTCAAGATAGCTATTTTTTTAATTATTATAATTTATTTTTTTACATGTTGGTTAGGCCATGAAATGGATCCAACAGGGGTACAAGTGACTGGCAAAGTTTGGGAAACACAGCTATATTGGCTAGCAAGAACTGTTATTTTTACAATTAGTCATTGTTCTGGCACAGTTATGACTGTCTATGATGCCAACTCGATAACTTAATAGTTAATATAAGGCTGAAACAAAAATATCTTATCGAGTTATGTGGTAGAATCTATAGATATATTCCATTCACGGTAGGAATTACTCTCTGAAAGGTCTTTTTTCCTACCAATACCCTACTATATAGTAGATTTATGGTAAGGAAAAAGGCCTTTCAGAAGTCAATTCCTACGGTGAATGGAATATACCATAGCATAGTAATTTATTTTAACTATTTCACTTCGGCCTTGTATACGTATTAATAGTACTCAACCCAAAGTTTGGTTGGATCCTCAACAGCTCCGTCAGCTGTAAAACCTAGGCAGCACTAAAGAGGCATACTACACCCTATATCATCGTCGAAGGAAATGTGGGGTCTTATGAAAAAAAGCTTTTATCTTCACAATCTCTCGGTTAACTGTTGTCAAATCTTCTGGAAACCTTGTCTAACCCGCGTTGCTAAACTTGTTTTACATTTGAGGGGAGGTTGACTTCACAAAAACCGAACAAATGACAACGATGATTCCCAATAGTAGCCATGCACTTCCCTCAACCATATCCAGTATAAAGTAATGAGGAGTGAGGGTCAAAAAATTAAATTCTGTCATAGCCACTATCCAAACAATATCTAAATTACTATGTTATGTTTTACATTTTGTTTCTTCACATGTCTTGTCTGTTTATATTTAGTTAAATATGGAAGAAGGTACTGGTAAAGGGAAGAGAGGTGTCCAAGTAAAAAATAAATGATACAGCGCACCGCACAGACTTTCTCCCGCTTTTATCTCAAAATATATTTACTAAAACTCTTTTTAAGATTTGTGAAATGAAATAATAGGTCTATACATTGTTGTAATTGTATAAACATTACACTAAAGATTATAAATGGAGTAATTGTATAGCATTACAATACTCTATGGCATTATTCCTAGGAACACTGTTACAGAAAAATTGAGAAAAGAGAAACATCTTTGTCTACCAAAGAGCATAAGAATCAAATTCATTTTCAAAGATCTGAATTAAAAAGTATATATATATTTGCTTATAGCTCGGAAATTATTGGTTTCATAAAAATTTATTTCAAATAAAAGATTTTTATCTTTAATAATACTTCATATTTACAATGATAATTTATTTAATATTTCAAATAGTTGCAGAGTAATGATCAAAATTGGAAAATTTCCCTTATTTAAAGTACCCTCAAAATCATTCTCATGAGAAAATGATAATTGCCATATTGTTTATAGTAATAAACAGTGTCTAGATATAACATTTAATCAAAACCTTTAGGCTAAAGCGAATTTCGAGAAAATCGAATTGATTTCTTGTTTCCTTTCAGTAAACTATACTAATGTAGGTGGCCTGGTGATCTAGGGGTAAGGTCCGGGTTCAATCCTCGGTCCCGGCACAGATTTATCTGATTACCAAACCTCTCCTTCCCCTCTGACAAGACATCTTGTGAATGTGAGGAATGCCAGGCCTCCACCGTGGTTCGGATTCCACGTTAAACTGTAGGTCCATCCATTTCATCTCCCAATCACCCTACCATTACACATTAGTAAGTGTGTATAACCCGAACGGGTAGTAAGACGCGGTGCTAATAATAAATATAAAATACTAATGTATGTTTCTAGTCTTTAAAATATTTCACAAATTATTCATCCTACTTTGGTGTTGATTTTTTAACAACATTAATAAAGAATGAGAGGCCAAATGAAAACTTTTGTTTTTATTAAGGTTTATTTAAAAAAATACATCTCTTATATAGTAGAGTAATACAGTCATTTCTAAAACTATTTAGACCAATTCATAAAAAGCTACAGGCCAATCCACTCTTAAATTGCAATACAGCTTTTATGGAGCGCACAGTTGACAGATTTTATGTGACTTAAACAGATAGATAATTTTCTTATCAGAAATTTATCAAGTTATACACTCTATAGTAATACATTTGACGTTTGGTTTTTGTTAATAATTGTGTATTATTGTGTTTATTACTGTTATATTAAACACCCTTTAAATAGACACTGCGCAAAAATAGCCTGCGATAAGTAGGTCAGGCTTTAAACTCTGGTACATCAAAATGAAGGGGGTTTCCGCAAATCAGTTAAAAACAAAATGTTGTCCCCTCCTCTATCCATGCAAATGTGTGTACACTTTCTTAAACAAATAGTTAGCTCATCCATACATAATTAAATTGATTACAATAGAATAAGTTGTTTATAACCTTAGTTTTATGATCAGTAATAATTGCGATTAAATCACTACAAACACCAGAATAATGAGATAAACGACACACCAATAGCTCACGGCTGGTAGACAGGCCCCCTAAGTATGTTTAAACAGCTTTGTTTTGACATTCCGAGAGGACATTGATATTTCCGACTGTTCTTAGTAAAAGGATTCATTGGTGCTCAGCTCAGCAGGTTATATTTATACACTCGGCAACGTATACTAATTTAAATCAATATTATGTCTTATGGATGAGGAAAGTTGCTATGAGTAAGTGCACCAGTATTTGCCTGGAACCATGAAAAAATCACTTTATAAAATAAATTCTGGAAATTATGTTTTTATTGGGTGTATTTTATGTACACTTTTCTTACAAACTAGCCTATTATTAAAAAAAACACAACATTAAATCCCCCATCCCCATCCCATGTAAACCCTAGCTCTGTTGACACACGCTCTACCAACTGTGGTAATGTGTTGGGCTCATGGAAGTGGTTTCGGCCAGGATTCGAACCCCAGCCTGATTATCAACAGTGGCAAAGTGTCATGAGACTATATAACTCATTTGACTGAATGACCACCAAAGTAGGTAACTGGTTTCTTCACCCTAAGTATACATTATGGTATAATACATTGTTTTTGCACATAAAACATGTAGGATTTGCATTTTGGACTTTACGGGTGTGTTGTTCGTGACTATTACTATAGCCACATAGAAACTATTGGCTCTCCCACACACTTGGAACAAGACTTATGATGTCATATATTTGGAAACTCGTTAAACTGAGACACAATGTTAATTTTTATAATTTGTAAGAAATAATTGGTTTAATATATATAACAGCTTCCCTGTGAAATAGCGACATTCACTCTGGTTGTGAAAAATTGTCGGCTGTAGGCGTGAGAGAGGGGTCAGGCTATATTTCTACTTGGTGTTACATGAGGGTTGTAATTTTACGTCACTCACAGAATGAAACATAATTTTGTCTAAATACTTAGTATTTAAAACTATTTGTGTTACCTTGTTAATCTTATTAATTTGTATTTTATTTGTTTATAATTATTCATAGGCCATTCTACTATTAAATTGAAGTTCAGGCTATTATGGAAACTCATTTCTGACCCATCGGTTTCTTTGTAAATGTTGTCATACCCATATAGTTAAAGCAACATTAACAATATTGGTCAGAAATGAGTTTCCATAATAGCCTGAACTTCAATTTAATAGTGGAATGGCCTATGAATAATTATAAACAAATAAAATACAAATTAGTAAGATTAACAAGGTAACACAAATTGTTTTAAATAAGTATTTAGACAAAATTATGTTTCATTCCGTGAGTGACGTAAAACTTACAACCCTCATGTAACACCAAATAGAAATATAGCCTGACCCCTCTCCCACGCCTCCAGCCCGCAATTTTTCACGACCAGCGTGAATGTCGCTATTTCACAGGGAATCTGTTGTGACACTAAAAGAGGGACTAAGATTTAATACAAGGCAGAATCAGAAGTTATCAAACAGTGTGTGTACTAACGTTAAAAAACATGAATGATAATATTATTATTATTTTCAACTTTAGAATCTAAATATAAGATCTGTGTTACATAACACAGTGATGTACCCCCTTCCCCCATGTAACACCATACGTTAGAGCCCCTCCCCCTTCCCCCCGCACCCTCGTGTCTACAGTGTTATGCGGTTTATGGATGACCCCTTTGGATATTGAAGACAATGGTTCAACAAAGAGTCACTGACACTGTCTCAAGGGTACTTGTAGTTACCAAACATGTCACACATTAGGTGCTGTTGACCGGAGAAATGTGACATCACGTGCTCTACACGGGCGCATACTGCCAACAAACCAAAGAAACCCCCAATTTTTGTTAGCAAGGATTTTAGACAGGAAAAGTGATGCTTAGTAAAATATTTAAAAATAATTAAATAGTGGAAACTGGTTTGAACTCAAAACACAAATTATTTAAACAAAAGCAAGTCAAATTAATCGACACAAAGATAGACTGACTTGATTATTTTAAAATCCAGCGCCCCCTATTGATAAATTGTTTGGTGAAACCAATCACAATTATAGGGGAACCATTGTTCAATCCCAGGCAATGTTTGAACACATTTAGTGTTTGTTTAGATAGACAAATACTACATTGTTTTCACCGGGGTTAGCTGTGTAGCATGGTACAATTTTGATAGAAACGACCTTTTAGAAAAAAACAAAACATATTTTTTGAGGTTGACATTGATAACATTTTAGTATATTTATTAGAGTTATTAAATGGGTATTTGTGTGTCTGTCATTAGCTTTGCGCAATATCTACTGCACGCGGAGGGTTGACATTTTAAAATTAGTAGCCCTTGTGCACAAACATGTGCACCTAGAAATAGGAATTTTTAAATTTGGTTTTGATTTTTTTTACTTAATTAAAAAATGAGTCAGAAGAAATCAAATGAAGAGATTTTATTTTCTGTCGGCTTGAAGCAAATAAAAGCTTTTTTTCCACTAATGAGGGTGTCCCGATACCCACGTTACCCATGCTGTGCACATCTATATGTGAAAGTAGATATAAACTAATAGTTTTTCTGTCAGTCAGATAAGACCCTTCCTATGAAAATTGAACTGTGCCAAGAGTACTACTGTACAAGATTGTGTTGATTTATGGTGATATAGGTCTGATAATGTTAAATACTGCAAATTTAAAAACATCAGGCACGCCTTTCTATTTCTATGACATCTATGGCATTTTCAAAGAGTTTGACATTGGTTTTTAAAAGCATGGTTGTTTCTAATTGCCATTATGTATTATGTTGCCTACCAAAGTTGTGTTTCACACACACACACACGCCAACTACCAATTTCAACCTTAACTTCTCAGGGACACAGTACAATTAAGAGTAGACCAAACATTGTTAATATAGGCTTAAAACTAGCTTCGATTGTCGAATGGTCTAAGGCTTCACTTTCATGATAGATTGGACAGCCGACGGCGGGAAGATTGGTGTTCGAATCTCGATCGGTTGACATGAGGGAGTTTTTTCCTAAATGATTTTTCCATTCTTCCTCCAAACAAATGCTGCAGATTACCTCTAAATTCCACATTCCTCATCCTTGAAAACATTTGCGTGAAACTCGAACAAGTAATAAGACATGAAACACATTAGGGGAAAAAAAAAAAAAATAGACTTAAGTTATTTTTAAGCAAAAAAAAAATTAGTGATGAAATTAAAAATGGGAAGTGGGTTTGAACTCACGACACTCCATGTTTGACGCCATTTTGTGAGGTTGCGAGTAAGGCAGCACTTCTCCGTGCCGAGTGACGCACATACAGAACTTAGCGTTGCACTGCTTCGGGGCGTAGCTCCCGTCTGGAGAACACTTGTAGTCCCCTTGCCACAGGGTTGAATTTGAGGCCAAACACGGCATGGGCCGTTTTGGGCCTAATGGTTTCCTAGACGGGAAGGGGGCCCCGTCTGATGGATGAAACACACACAAAGTGATCAAGTTAGCCGATTTTTTTTGAGTTTTGTATCTTGGGTGGGTAAACCTATCACTTGAATCAAATTATATAGAACAAGTCAAAATGTTATACTAACATATTTAATTTAGAAATAAACTATGTTTATAGTTTCGTACAAAACTCTACATTGACGTTTACTGTCAAATATTTTAATTTATTTACATAACCTAACTGTGACTTAGATTCTAGGGAGAAGAGATCGATAGGAAAGATATTTATTGTTATTAGTATTATTATAAACTTATAATTACGTACAATATTCAAGTTAGCATTTAAAAGTAATGCCGAAACCCGGGATCGAACCAGGGACCTTTAGATCTTCAGTCTAACGCTCTCCCAACTGAGCTATTTCGGCACATAAATTAGGTAATTAATATAGACTCCAATATCGAAACTATTTCCTAAATTTTTATTTTGTTTAAACATTATATCTAGAAGCCACGAAATTTAAAAAAAATCTGATAATATTGGTGTATTAAAGATATTGTCTCACGAACAAAAAATTATTAATTGTTGAAATAAGTACTGCTAAACTTGTACTTGACTTGTTTAAAAGAAATTGTTTGGAAATAACTCAAAAATAGACCATTTTAACAAAACGGGTATTTGAATTTACTTATTAATATTCTAAAAGGTTTTATCAAAGTTTTAAAAACATAAATTAAAAAAAAGGAGGGCCTGTCCGGGATTTGAACCCGGGACCTCTCGCACCCGAAGCGAGAATCATACCCCTAGACCAACAGGCCGATGGAGTGAGGAGCTGGAGTAATACGTATATCAATGAAATGGTCTTTGGTTGGTTTATAACATTTTTTATTTTACTTTATCTTTGTTTAAATTAATTTGATAAATTATCTTATAAAGACGAACTAGGAAACTTTTGATTTTACATTATTTATATAAATTAAATGCCATTATATACTCACGGGAAAGTGGAACGCAGGTTCCAGATTTTTCGCTGCAAGTGAGACTAGCGCCGCACTCGGCATTATTAGGAATCTCCACTTGGTGGCAAGGATCACCGCGACCTTCAAATACATCAAATATATAGAATGTAATTTTTTTTTTTTTTACGTCAAAACGTGCGTGGTAAATATATTGACTCCAAAGTCATATTCCTGATTTAAGTTTAAAATCAATTATATTTGTTTCTACACTATCTTTACCTTTTATTATGGAATATTCTACCGATTTTGTGAATATTTGTTTAATATCACCTATTCTAATAATGTTCTAATTTGAAGAAACTTCGCAAATGATTCTATAACGTGTTAATTTTGCTATACGAGTAAATGTGTTCCTAAAATTATATTACACTTTAATTATTCATATGCGTGTTTACGTTTCATTCTTGTATAAAACTACTTAAATAAAGTTAGTTAACATTAATATTTTCTGTTTGTTAGTTAGTTAAGTTTAAAAAAATATATAACTAAACTGGTTGAAAGCATTTACGTATTTTACCTAAAATATCAATTATTCTGACGTTTCACATAGTTACTAATTAAAAAATTGTTAATAAAACTTATCACAAGATGATTATTTAATGAGTCAAAACTACCAGCTGTATGATTTCCTTTTCCTTTTGTAAGACACATTTTTAAAGATAAATTTTAGGTTTTTCATATTCAATTGTAATTAACTGAATGGTGATTTATTTTTGTCGGTTGATTGTAAAACTAAATAGTATTCATTAAATTAAAATAATTTTAAGACGTGTTTTTTTAAAAAAAAATCCTCAGTACTTAGTAGCTATTAGATCAATAAATGATACTAGACTATCATTAGAAGTAGCCTACAATAGTTTCAATCATTTCACGGATAATTCTAAACCATTGTTCTCACCTAGAAGTTTGATACATGTAGGACAGCAACCACAATTTGTAGTGTTTGGCTTGACGTAGCCACCCTTACATTCGGGAATTTCACAAGAATCATACTGGCAATTCTTTAAGGCGCAAATATTGTCCGGGTACGAACAGGCGACCATCCCAAAAGAAAGTATTGTGATAACTTGAAGAATATGCATGATCTGAAAGTCAATAGCAGCAAATAACTACTTTTAATCGATAGTACAATTTTGAAATTGATCAATTTGTGTCATATAAAGTTTCTTAAATAATTATTGTGACTTGTTATTTCTATTTATATATAGATACAATGTTTTGGACCTATGGCCTTCCATATTATATAGATCTGTTCATATCATACAAATCTGTTTAGACTAAAAAAAAGAAACAATCCAATTTTTCTTTTACGCTCACGTTTTTTTTAAATATCAGCTCCACTGTTGTACCTAAAACATGAGTTTGAACCAATATTATAACTTCCTACTGTCTATAGTGGCAATTCATACAATTTTGTAATATTTTTCAATTTTGGTGCCCAACATTTCAGTTTGTTTATAATAAATCGGTTAAGACATTGAAGTACAATCGCTTACACTAGTTGGCGGTTTTATCTACATTGCGGTTTCCCACCCTCTCTTAGACAAATGCTGGTGCGTTTTCATAATATTCTTGCTAGCTTTAGAAATGTGACCCGGATCAACGATAAATGTTTAACTTCTTTAAACTAATACATAGTTGTGGTTGTACTGCATCATTGGCTTTACAGGGGGTAGAGTTGGGGCTAAAAATTTACTCCCCCCTTTTTTATTTTTCGGAATCTATAAAAAAAATGCGTTTTTTCGTTCTTTGGTGACAATATATTCTATTTATGTATATGCATGTATAAAATAAAATTTATTTTTATGCAAGACTACGAGTTTATATTATAATTTTATGTTAAATAATGGGAAGATGATAAACATAAAACTGATGAAAGTAAAAATACATTTCTACCACTGGAATCCAGGTTAGGGTTGAATATAAAAACAAAACCCGCGTTATAAGGTATATAAAGTTTGATTTTCATAAGAAGCCCGATGCAATAGTATTAACATTATTAATACATTTAATAATTAATGATGTAACAATAAATTATACAGTAATCGATGAGGAACTAATATTGGTAGATTTTCATAACTTTTTAGATGTACTTTAGCTTTTCTATAAAAGAATTTAATTTTTTTTTGTAACTACGCAATTCCGGGCAATGCTGGGTACTTTTGCTAGTGAATATTAATAAGCTTTAAATTAAATATTACATAGTTCTAAAATACCAAATTCTGGTGAATTTCAATCATTGTTGTCTGTCGAAAGTGAATAGTTACTTTTGTTTTTCCACGCCTACACAGCGAATATAACTTGATATAAAATTTAAAAAATGTCACGTTCTACTGGAACGAATACTTTGGCACCATCAATCATTATGTGTAAATAACCACAACAATGACTGTGATTGCTGGCCTCGAAGATGAGCAGAGGGGAAAAAACCAAAACACATCATCCAGTCGTACATTTGTTAGCTAAAGTTATTTACGAGCGATTGTGTTTAGTTTTCTGTCAAGGACGCAAGCATGCAGCACACACATTAAAGTTCAACGAAGTCGGTAATAATTGCAAGCTTAGGAATGTCTTGATAACTTAATAAGTACCTTGTAAGGTGTGTTCAAAATTATACATCCCAAAACATATTTTGACATATTTTGTTTAACAATGTGAATTATAAGATGTAAGTAAATATGAGTACGATGCATAAAAATATTTTAATGAGTTAACCACACATTTTTATTAGTGCTGCTTTCACTGTTTCGAATTAATTAAGTTGCACAATTAAAAATAACGTATTGTTGCCGTCTCAATGTTCAAGATACATTTAAATAACTTATGATATCAAGATTACAAAAAACTTTGATATCACGAATATAAATATAATCAAAGGGTTTTGATTAAAATAATGGTATTTAATATTATTACAAGCATGTCCACAGTATCCTTAAGCAACAATATTACACATTAAAATTTGTGTAATTTTATTTAAACAATTGAAAATGTACACCAGACACAATATTGATCATTTATGTGTATATTTGCTTATTTTTTAAAAAGCAAACTCTAACTAGTTGGTCAGATATTTAATTAAAACTGAAATAAATTATTTGGATCAAGTCCAAATTAATTTATCTTTGTTTCTTAGAAACAAAAAGATTAGAAAAACAACACGCAAACCTGTTTTATTCAAAGTTTCTGCGTTTATCATAGTTTGAACATCTCGTCTGCAATCTTTATTATAATTATAAAAAGGTATCCAATATATTTTATTTTCCTAGTAAAACACTTTGTTTATATTACATGTGTTTAGTTCTTAACATTTAAACACATACAAGAGCAAACAAAAAAAGATTGTTTTTTTTTAATACCTGTCAAGAGTGGTGGAGTTCACAGCAACTGCAACACAAATTAAAATAAAAACAGTCCTGCGCGGTAAGCCGGTTGTTACGTACAAGTGACTGAACTCGATCAGACTCCCCTTCGGTTTAAAAACAAAACTCCGGTTCTGTAGTCGAAGGCGATACCATCTGTGACGTCACAACTAGCGTGCTGTGATGGGACTCAACGTGGAATATACCTTCTGGGTCAAGAGTTCATTAGCGTGACGATGGAGATTAACCAAACTAGGACCATCCTCTGTTGACAATCGATGATTGTTTAGTTGTTTTTTTCTAAGCACGGAAGATAATATTATTTTACTTAACATTTCCTTCTAATTAAAAAACACACGCACATTAGTACCTAAATTCAACACAAGGGCATGCCAGGCCTCCACCGTGGTTCGGATTCCACGTTAAACTGTAGGTCCTCCATTTCATTTCACAATCACCCTACCATTACACATTAGCGTAAGTGCGTATAACCCGAACGGGTAGTAAGACGCGGTGCTAATAATAATAATAATAATAATAATAATAATAACACAAGGGCCTTAACGATTTCGAGCTTGTGATGAGGGTAGAGATAAAATCGTGTGTAANCACATTAGCGTAAGTGCGTATAACCCGAACGGGTAGTAAGACGCGGTGCTAATAATAATAATAATAATAATAATAATAATAACACAAGGGCCTTAACGATTTCGAGCTTGTGATGAGGGTAGAGATAAAATCGTGTGTAAAAAAAACTACAACCAGCACATCTGATCATAATTTGAACCCCGACATCCTCGCAAACGGCGACCTTGTTCATTGCCAGGTCTAGCTAGACCCCTCGGGCTGCGAGGTAACCTCATTATATAAGACCGTTCCGTGGCGGCTCGTGTATAGGCACTGCGGAACTGCAGCACCCACTATTTCCACTTGTTATTATAGATAACATTTAATATATTGAGTCCTTTTTTTTCTTTATTATTTCTATATTTTTGTAGTACAATATATATTCCTTAAGTTTAATGTAAATAATTCAGTGGCCATCCCCCAGTTTATGAATTTTTTTAATGGAACTGTGCGCTTCGCAGTGTCAATGACGTGGTGTTTGACTGATGGGCGCATGCGCACATAGGAGGGGGTGGGGAGGAAGGCGGGACTGCCAGGTAGAGAGAGCACTGTTGCTCTCGCAGTGCCGGCTCTGGACGTGATGGTGGAAGGAAGTTTTTTTTACTCAGCGTGTGTTGTGCTCAAAAACCGTGTACTATATTATTGAATGTGATAAAGTGTAGAAGAGTGTAGAATTAGATTATTATTCTGTTTCCAGCTATTCTATTTGATTCATTTTTTTTTTCGATTCTTTTATTTAACAGAAAGACTAAATGGGCTTGCAGTACATTCAATGGAGAGAAATTTCCTCAATTGTCATCCAGAGATCAAGGAAAAGATTATTGAACTTTTTGCACAAATTAAAACAAGAATGAATTTCTTTTTTAAATGAATAGATCAAGCTTGAACTGTAACAATTTAAGTTAAAGTAAGTAAAAAATGTTTGGTTCGTTTTGTGTTGAGATTTTATCAAGTTCCTGAATAATTTCTCTTTTTTTATACAGTTTTTTTTTCTTTTACACAATTTTAAAACAAAGTCTAAAAAATTTCTGGAGCAGCACCCCCACTAATTTTAGCTACGAGCCGCCACTGAGACCGTTGCCTCATCGTTAACGTATCCAAACAAACGTGCACACGTAAGGTGCATTTAGACTTAAGCCTTATTTCATGCAACATTATATGCGCAGAGGCATGCCTCTTTAGGCGCGTCTTGCCTCATGCGACCCGACCTGTTTTCACTTTTGCCTGCCTCTCTTTCCACGCACGCGTCAGTGTGTTTAGAGATGTCGTCGCGGGAAGTACTTGCTGGTGGCGTCGCCGCTGCAGTTATCGCCATTTTACGGCGTAAGGCCAGGACTCTATAGGCAGGAATTTACTGCTAGAAAATAGACCCAACGGTAAAGATGGGAGGCGGCTGCCTGCGCTGTAATTTACTGCGTCAGTAAAAAAAACTGCGGCAGTTTCAATGTCTGACTGCCTGAGAATAGGGCTGGTTCAATATTTCGATCATTATCTCGACGCTTGTCTCTGGCTCCACACGCGTTAAATTACTGCCCCCGGTTGTCCGCATCGATTACGTAGTTAATTTGCTTGTTTAAGTTTAATTTTGAATGTCTCCATAGTTTTTTTAAGGTGTTTATTTGTTAATCTATATAGTTAAAGTTTAGTTTATGTGTATTAATATTTAGTCTAGGTATATAGATACAATATATTTTTAGTATCAACCTTAGATGTACCTAAGTGCGTAATGGAATTTGACAGCGAACTCATTTCTAAATCTGAAAAAATAACAATACTAAAATAAACCCATACACATATTATGAGAAACACGCCTTTGTTTGCAGTTCTGTTGTGTTAACGAACTGCGCAGTGTAAAGATGCACGTGAATCCCTCGCACGGCTGATCCAAAAGCAGGAATTTTACTGCTCATGTACAGTAGCCCCATGGCTTCTTTGGTGCTGACTGACAGCTCACAACTGACTTCTGACAGTCAACATTTAGGTATGTACATACCTAAATGTTGACTGTCAGGAGTGACAGCTGCTAAAACACATGTTTTTGCAGATCATATGGTTCGGCGTAGGGATACATAATTTGGTCTGGTAACTTTTCAAAGCTGTCAGTCAGCACCA
>CABEEJ010000650.1:0-10792 GCA_901482245.1 Timema douglasi
TACCATTACACATTAGCGTAAGTGTGTATAATCCGAACGGGTAGTAAGACGCGGTGCTAATAATAATAATAATAATAATAATAATAGTCTATTAGCGAATAGTCTGTGAGAGGGGCTTTTGATTATGTGTTTTGTGTTTTTTCCAAACACAAATAGATAACGGTTGATCGGGGCATATCTATAGGCCAATTGAGGATATGGGTTATTGTAAGGTTTAAATATCTGCACCGAATACCACGCAATTTAAATTATAAGACTCGAAATATGCTGAATTGACAATGATGAGAGATTTGAGGTTCAAATCTCGATAAGATGTGTTGGATGTGGTTTACCATGTGTAGATCTATCAGTGTGGTTGTCCCATCGCATCTTCAAACTATTGTGGGTGATTTTTCTTTTTCTCCTCGCTGTCTAAGCAATGATTAAGGTGGGAGTTCAGGGGTCGCGAGTTAAGGTCAGCGTTTTTGCAGTTTTTATAGCAAAACATGAATAAAATATTTATTCGGTAGAAACATAGTGTTTAATTTTATTCATATGGTGACCTCAACATTTCTTGAATATCTGTCGATGGTGTCCTAGAATTTAATGAAAACTTCTCTCTTCATTTAAAAAATTTGTCATCTAATGCTGCCTTATTAATCCATCCAACCATCCAACATCTGTTGATTTCAACATGTGAAGAAAATCAATCTCTATGTGTGTATAGAAGTATTTTTTTATTTATGTGTACAAAAAAAAAGTTTTGCTATAAAAACTGCAAAAATACTACCATTAACTCGTGTTCTCTACATCCCCACCTTCAGTCCCTTATAGCATAAGTAGCAAAATTGGAACTAAAAACTATATGTAGATAGTAGGTCTACTTGGGAAATCCAACTACATCCAATATCATTCCTGAGGGAACTGCAAGTCTGATGAAGGAAAGCTTAATTTTTGGCTGTCTCTCAGTTAACTGTTGCCAAATTTCCTCTTTCTCTCTCAGCTATGTCTGAAGGTGGTGTGTTGGGGGGGATAAGGAGCTATCGACAACCTCGACTAACCAGCATTGCCAAACTTGTTTTGTATGTGAATAAAGATAGACCACAATAAAACGAGAGAATGGCAACGCTGTTTCCCAACAGTAACCATGCAGTTCCCTTACCGATAGTATCAAATTTGTAAGGTGAACGATAAAACCATCCAGTGGCGTAGCCTTGAAAAAAGAAGTGGCTATATCGTTCGGTTTATAGGCATTTAATCACACTTATGGGAGAGGGATTAGAAATGTATAATGTATCGGAAATGTACCCGTATTTGCTTGAAGGGAGACTGTAAAACAGATTGAGTAACAAAAGAGTCTAAATATCCCAGCTCGATGTTTGAGTCCTGATTTCCCTGTGGGGCCACAAAGTACACCATATGAGCATGGCATTTAGTCCGCGTGCCCACCAGTGCGAGTTCTTTTTGGTGTGTGGGTGTTTTTTTTTAAACGTGTTGAGTAATATCTTAGTCCACGTTCAGGTAATTTGTAATTAAACTGTATGTCGGTTACGTGTCTCTTAATTTTTCAAGTGGATAAGTCGCCACAAATGGTTTATAAACATGATTTTCTTGGTAAAAAGAGGAGTTTATACGCATCTAACTTCTTAGAAGTTGTTATCCACCGTGTTTACGATCTTGCTTCCTCCAACATGAAATATATATATCTGTATATAATGTTGTTGGTTATTTGTGATCCTCCTGAAGGGTGTAGTCTTGGTTACAACCGCGTGACATTGTTTTAACAAAACTTGACGTTTCTTCCTTTCTAGTGCGACGTAACAATGGTTCCGGGTCGAAAAACAACATTGCAAAATATGACTCATTTGTTTTGCCTTTTTATTACAATCTATAAGATCTTTGTTTACTCTATAGCTTCTAAACAAATTAAATAATGTTAACAACAGATAATTATCTGAGTTTAGCAAGTTTCAACTTGATCCTTTCGTACTTCATCTGTTTGTTTTTTGTCTGTCCTGATGTTTGTTAAGCGATAACTAGAAAATGTGAAGATCAGTTTTATTGAAATTTGGCAGTGGCATAAACTAGACTGAACTATATATTTGTGCATATTTTTCCACTTTAGTTATCCATTTCAATATGGCGGCCACTGTAATAAAGGTTTTTCACTTAATAGCTCTTCAAGTGATTTTAGTTTATAATCGTAAGCAATCGGTCAAGTACTTGGGTCGTATCTCTTTTTTTTTTAATGTTAGCATATATTGTGAGGTTGACGTCATAAACCACGTGAACAATATTTATTCTTTAAAGTGTACTTTATTACTAGTCCAAGTCACAAGATTTCTATAGTTCAATTATAAGAAAAATCTTATCTGACAGCTAAAAAAAGTTATTAAATCTACTTCCAAGTATTAATACTACTACTACTACTACTACTACTACTACTACTAATACTACTTTCATGTATTAATATTATCAGTACCATACATATTTTCATCTCCATAGACCTTTATACCACTGAATCAGATCTAGTAATATGATATTGAGGTTGACCAAAATAATATTTTTATATTTTATAAAATGCTCTTCCTATAAAAATTGGACCATGGTAAATCCCAACTATAGTTCAGGTGTTTTGTGAACTATTTTTCACAAGTTTATAACTGATTTTATTATTATTATTATTATTATTTAGCACCGCATCTTACTACCCGTTCCGGTTATACGCTTTAAGTACTAATTACGCTAATGGATTGGGAATTGTGAAGGTTGAATTAGAGGAATTGAACCCGAATTTGCGTGGAGGGAGAGTGGAAAACCATTCGGTAAACCTCCCCCCCCTCCCTAGCTCACCCGACCGAGATTCGAACCTCAATCTCCCCGTCCTCGGCGGTCGAGCTCAACACGACTAGCGCGTTAGCCAACTACGCCACCGAGGCGGGTCTGATTTTTTTTTTTTAATAGCTCTATCACTTTATTTTATGACTTCTAAAACCCTGTCTAGCATCCATGTATTCACGGTCTAACGTAAATTAGATGCAAATTACAACTTCATTATCGAAATTGAGTACAGCTCAAACAGATAGTAAGACGAGGTGCTAAAATAAAATGTTTTGGAATTATGTAAACAGTGGTATTTATATACCCAAAGAAAATGTTTTAATTAATTTTATTTTTAAGGGGGATTTTGCTAGAATTCAAGAAATGTCTGTAAGCATAAATGGTCGTTCCCTTTGTACATTATTTTAATATTGAAATTTTTGGGCACATACTCGCATTAAGAAAAATGAAAATTAGTTTTGTATACTTCCAGTAATCATTGTCGATAAGAATCGCTTCATGTTAATAAATCTTAAAGCTATGCTTGAAGCTTAGTAAAAATACAATGTTAAATCATGTATTCTTTAGAAATCAAGGAACCCATTAAATTTATTAATTATAATATTTATTTAACCAATTATTATCTCAAACTAAAACCAAAGCTAAACGCAAAGTAGAGATGGCTTTTAAACAATTGGATCTCTTAGACCTTTAATTAATTATAAGTTACACTTTACTTAATATTGGTTTAGGGTGTTCGAAAACAAGGTGCTTAGGAAGATATTCTGTCCAAAGAGGAATGAGGATACTGGGAATTTGAAGAGATTATATTACACAATGATGAATTACGTACCCTGTACTCCTCACGACACATTGTTAGGATAACTAACGGTGGGCAAGACATGCAGCGCGAATGGGAGAATCTATAAACGTGTTTAGGCTACTGACTGGAAAACCCAATGAGGAAGAAAACATTGATAAGACATAGAACTAGATAAGGAGGATATTAGAATATACCTGAAAGAGATAGGGTGGGATGTGGTGGACATAATAGAACTAGCTAAAATAGGGATAGGATGTGATGAGGCGTACTGGATAAAATTAGGTCAAGATAGGAATAGGATGTGATGAAGTGGATTGGATAGAGCTAGCTCAATATAAATATAGGGTGTAATGAGGTGGACTGGGTAGAGCTAGCTCAATATAAATAAAGGGTGTAATGAGGTGGACTGGATGTAGCTAGCTCAGAATCGGGGTAGGGTGTGATTTGGTGGACTGGATTGAACTAGCTCAAGATAGGGATAGGGTGTAATGAGGTGGACTGAATAGAACTAGCTCAAGATAGGGATAGAATGTAATGAGGTCGACTGGATATAACTAGCTCAATATAGAGATAGGATGTGATGAGGCGTACTGGATAAAATTAGGTCAAGATAGGAATAGGATGTGATGAAGTGGAGTGGATAGAGCTAGCTCAATATAAATATAGGGTGTAATGAGGTGGACTGGATGTAGCTAGCTCAGAATCGGGGTAGGGTGTGATTTGGTGGACTGGATTGAACTAGCTCAAGATAGGGATTGTGATGAGGTGGACTGGATATAAACAGCTCAATAAATGGATAGATTCTGATGAAATCTATTGGATAGAGCAAGCTCAAGATAGGAATAGGATGTAATGAGGTGGACTGGGTAGAGCTAGCTCTACCCAGTCCACCTCATTACATCCTATTCCTATTTGAGCTAGCTCTACCCAGTCCACCTCATCACACCCTATCCCTATCTTGAGCTAGCTTTATCCAGTCCACCTAATTACACCCTATCCCTATCTTGAGCTAGTTCTATTCAGTCACTCTTACGACACCCTATCCCTATATTGAGCTAGTTATATCCAGTCCACCTCACGACACCCTATCCCTATATTGAGCTAGTTATATCCAGTCGACCTCATTACACACTATCCCTATCTTGAGCTAGTTATATTCAGTTCACCTCATTACACCCTATCCCTATCTTGAGCTAGTTCTATTCAGTACACCTCATTAAACCCTATCTCTATATTGAGCTAGTTATATTCAGTCCCCCTCTCGACACCCTATCCCTATATTGAGCTAGCTCTACCCAGTCCACCTCATTACATCCTATTCCTATTTGAGCTAGCTCTACCCAGTCCACCTCATCACACCCTATCCCTAATCTTGAGCTAGCTTTATCCAGTCCACCTAATTACCCCCTATCCCTATCTTGAGCTAGTTCTATTCAGTCACCCTTACGACACCCTATCCCTATCTTGAGCTAGTTATATTCAGTTCACCTCATTACACCCTATCCCTATCTTGAGCTAGTAATATTCAGTCCACCTCATTACACCCTATCCCTATCTTGAGCTAGTTCTATTCAGTCCCCCTCTCGACACCCTATCCCTATCTTGAGCTAGTTCTATTCAGTCCAGGTCATTACACCCTATTCCTATCTTGAGCTAGTTCTATACAGGCCACCTCATTACACCCTATCCCTATCTTGAGCTAGTTCTATCCAGTCCACCTCATTACACCCTATTCCTATCTTGAGCTAGTTCTATACAGGCCACCTCATTACACCCTATCCCTATCTCGAGCTAGCTCTATCCAGTCTACCTCATTACACCCTATCCCTATCTTGAGTTAGTTATATTCAGTCCACCTCATTACACCCTATCCCTATCTTGAGTTAGTTATATTCAGTCCACCTCATTACACCCTATCCCTATCTTGAGCTAGTTCTATCCAGTCCACCTCATTACACCATATCCCTATCTTGAGCCAGTTCTATCCAGTCCCCCTCACGATACCTTATCCCTATCTTGAGCTAGTTATATTCACTCCACCTCATTACACCATATCCCTATCTTGAGCCAGTTCTATCCAGTCCCCCTCACGATACCTTATCCCTATCTTTAGCTAGTTCTATCCAGTCCACCTCATCGCACCCCATCTCTTTCAGGTTCATTTTAATGTTAGCCTTTCATCTGCAGCTGGGTCTTTCCAATAGTCTCTTCCCATAGGGTTTTCCAGTCAGTACCCTGAACAAAGATCTAGACTCTTCCAATCGCACTGAATGTCCATCATATAGTAATATGAGAGATTTGATCAGTCTAGCAATACATTGAGATAAGTACTTGGTGTGTTACTCATCATTATGTAACCTCTTCTACTACCTAATATATTTATCACTTTTTGGACCAAATATCATCCTAAGCACCTTGTTTTTGAGCACTCTAAATACATTTTTGTCATTTTAATTAAAACAAATTAATGGATAATTCCCTTGTGGTAATTATAATAACTTCATGTCTCCCATCGTCGGCCTTGGGGGTCTTGGAATAAAGTTCTTGCCTTAGGACCCAATGCCTATGGGTTCAAACTTAACCGGTGTCAACGGAGTTTTCTTGAGTGTTAAAACTCTGTAGCACAACATCCTTCGTATGGGAAGTAAAGCCGTCTGTCCCAAGTGAATTGTGGCATGTAAAAAAAAACCTGGAAGGTATGTGAAAATATTATTCCTGCTAAAGAATTTAAAATGTTGTACTCTTTCATTCTTGCTCATAGAAATTCTCTAGTTCTGATTCAAACAGTTGGCACAGAAAGTGCACCATAAATTTCTATAATATATAGATAATTAAAATCAAATCTCTTGTATCGCAAATATAATAAATCCCACCCCTTTCTCTTTTCCTTCAATGGGGATGTGTTTTCCTGTATTGATGACGAACATGGAGTCAAGAGCAACCCTCTAATCCCCGTGACGAACATCCCCTCATCACCACCACCCACAGATTCCCAAAATACATTTCTTTATCTCATCCTCTTCTCAGCCGCTTACCTGAAAACCAACCTTCTCTAAGAACTACCATTTCCTCGTGACGTCATCTTGCGTTCAAGGGTGAATTAAAAGAAAGAAAATTGGTTGTTGACGAGGGGAAGAACTTGGTTGCTACCGTGGTAAAGCAAAGAAACGTGTTGTAGGCGTTTAGAAATCCCCCATTATTTAAGAAGTATTTTTTATTTTTTTAAATATCGTTTTTAACAAAATGTAGGTGAAAATTATCAGCAGACTTTTAACAAGTTTAAAAGTATTTTATGCTAAGCTAAAATTGTAAATTTACTAGAAAAATAGTTACTTTTTCATTTTTAATGGCAGAATTATGGTTTATAGAGACGAAATAATATCTAAAGTCAGAACAGTGCATTTAATGTTTAAAACCATTTTATCTGAAATAGAATTAAAATTAATTTTCAGGAGAGCATATTTAGGCCTATTTCGGATATTTGAACAGATCTTAAGAAATATTTATTCAAAAACATTTTGTAATTATAATGTTAAACAAAAATTAAATAAAAAAAATTGTATTACACAATTGAAATAGGTTCAAGTTTAACACCCATCACTGTTTTCAGTCTGTGGGCTGAGTCAGTTTTTTATTCAAGTCATATATTTTCTACTACCAGCTTGTTAGGCCTGTCGTAGCTTCATATGCCTTATAACCTAACCTAAGACTAGGTCAGGCACAACATCCAGTCCCAGTCCGTTAATTCATCACTGTGTGAGGGTAAACCCACATTTCACCAATGATACAATTTTAGACTATTCCGGGAATGGAACTCGGGACACTTAGATCAGTAGACTAACATGCTACGGACTGAGCTAAGGGGTTGGATCAAGTGAATTCAATGCTTAATATTATTTTTTTATGAACTTTTGTGGTAGAAATCTTAATTTCTTAGATATGTTGGACTTCCTCTGTCTAAAAATATTAGTTTGAACGAACCAAATATTTATTATATATCAATATTCAACCTAAAATAAATATATGTAACCTAGTTACAGCTATAATTAGTTTAAATCGATATATTATATTATACTTATCGACCATATTAGGACTTTAATTTCAAATATTTAAAAATAGCTTATCTTAGGTCCAACTTTTTAAATTTTATGGTGCTCCATTTATAGTAAAAGTAATTGTATAGAAAATTAATTTTATTGGTCAGTTTGAACTCAGTTTATGACTTAATTATGGTTCGATGAAATAGAATAGATTTTAGCCACTACTCTCAAAGGTCTAAAGAAGAGGTAATGGGGTTCTAAATTGATTTGAATTGATTTGAAATTGATTAGTTAGTTATTATTTTTTGGCATCCTTTTATTAAATATAGATTAGGCCTAAGCTAATCTTACTTAAAATGTGTTTTAATTTAGTACAGTGAAACCTGTTTAACTGGGATCTCAAGGGACCTAACATTTTTTTATCACTTATAGAGGTTTTTCATTTATCCAGTTTCCCAAATAAGCAGGTTAACATGACAATTGTCTTACTTATAGAGGGTCCCACTATGAGAGGTCGAAATGTATATTTATCATACAAAGAGGTGGAAATGTTTACACTTATGTACATACAAATGCAAAAGAAATGTATATTTCATGTTGCAAAATTTTTATTTAAAAAAAATTATGGCTTAAAAAAATCAGTGATATTAGTTTGTATTAGATTGTTAGTTCCTTTAAGGTGTTTCTCCATAGTATTAATTTGATCAAATATATCAGGATTATTAATATTTGACATCTCAAAATATTTATGTAAGGTTTCTAAGGCTTTTTCTGCATCACACTTTGATACGCTCTCTAAAGGCTCTTCACAAGTTTCACAACCCTCCTCTTCTTCTTCTTGTTCTATCTCTAAGAACTCAGAAATAATGCCGTCGTCAGTGAGCTCTTCCGATACTAGTACATCATCGTCCATACGCACAAAATCCTCAAAAGTGGGCTGTTGGTCATTTTCATTGCTACTACAAGCGGAAATAATCTGGTTCCATTCTACAAGTGTTTTACAGTTCTCTTCCTCCTCTTGTAAGTTTTCAGGTTCCGGTTCATCCGTCACTTTGAATCCAGCTTTTCTGAAGCAGTTACTAATGGTGGTATTGTACTGATAGTACTGATAAACAAAGCAAGTATGGAAGAAATTAGACTGTTTGTAAACAAGCGTGTCATAACTTGTCAAAACCTGATAAATTGTCTCACTTATACGGGTTATTGAGCTACCAAGTCCCAATTATAGAGGTAAACACCGAAAAAATCTATGAAATCTAATCTCAGTTAACAAGGTCTGAAAATTCCCAGTAACAGAGGTATTTTAACGCAAAAGTGGCGGGACCTCATTGTAATTATCAATAACAGAGGTTTCTCACATATCCAGGCCCGAGTTAAACAGGTTTCACTGTATTATATAAAATTGCAAACATTAATATCGGTATTGAATAAGAATTAATTTTAATTCGTATGTGTTCAAAAGATCTGATAAAATTAGAACCATATATAAAATATTTCAAAACTTATTTTCTTAAAACATGCATTCTATTTAATCTGATGTAGATAATATTAAAACTTGTAACTGAATCAAAATAGTTTATTTGACTCTTCATAGTAAAACAAATTCATTAAAACTGTATACATAATTTTAATTAGGGTTGTAAATTTTAAACAACCATCGATTATTTGATTTGTAAATATCCTTCGTATAATATTTAGTAATAAGCCTGAGCTACAATTCGAATTGTCTTGATAAATATTTATGTCAATTTCCTTTGGAAATAAAAGAAGAAAATTATTTTAAGATAGAACCTTATAATTTAAATAAAATATTCGCACGAACGTAAAGCAATTTTATCTGAATTTGACAACTCAGAATTTGGTAATTTCTAATTACAATGAAGATAATTCTTGCACCCCTATGTTGGTATCGTCTCACAATTTGAGAAACATTTTTTTTGAAAGGCTTTCAATAAAAGTAATGGCATCACTCAAAATTTACTAGGTTTTGACAAATTGCTACTTTCTAATTTCAAGAGTGCATAATAAATCTGGTCCGATGGTTTAGTGTTCATCATCACAATACCTATTTAACTATGACCTAGACGAGGCTCAGACCAAACTGATGCCAAGAAAATATTTCATATTGGTCTTCTTGGAAATAAAAAATATATTATGTAATCTACTTTCAGTATCCAATCAGATCAAAACATGTAGATACGAATGAATGTATGATTAACAATCAGGTTTACAGTTGAAAAATAACCTGTTCTCCCTCTTCCTACGTTACACATTATTAAAATAATTTGCAATATTATGTGACAATAAAAAATAAAAAAAAATGGTGACTTTGAACCATCATAATGAAAGTAACTGTCGGAAGGTTATCACTAATTAAAACATACTAGTTGGCGTACTCAGGCGAAAAATCATCCAAGTCAACTTTTTTTGCATGTTCAAATCACAGAGTGTGTGGTAAAGCCCCTTTGATAGTTTAGACATTTTCTGATTTTCAGGAAAATCTATAAAATCAATTTTTTTTAGAAACCCCAACCACTTTTAAAATGATCTTTGGAAACCTATTATATTAGAGTTAATACAGTCACTGATTAGCGTAATTTATGTAATATAAAGAATATGAGTTTTACAAATGTACAGCTAGCGTTGAATAAACCCACAACACCACAGATTTAAATATATATATATATATTAATAGCAGCCTATCATTATGATAACGATTTTAAAAAGAGAAGGAGAATAAATATCCTCAAAGAAATTCGAACAACGGAATCCACGCGTTACTTTCACTGTACGACTCACTTTGTCTAGCATCCGCTGCCGTGTAGGTGGCGTGTATTTTAGGGGCTACTCGAACAACTGGAAGACCTGGGAAAGATGCGCGCGCAATTCCAAGGCCAAGGATTCCCCCTACCTCCTACAACCTTCCTTCCGGCTTCTCCCAAGCAGATGTATGGGTGTGTGTGTGTGTGTGTGTGTTTTATATTAATCAATACTGAGTAGCCTCCACGCACTAACACCCACATCCATCCTTATAAGTAGGCATCAATGTTTCCATAAGATGACAGTGGAAGGGGGTACTAAATGGCAGATACGCCCCCGCCAGTGAACCCGCTGACTAAACGTCGAGCTC
>CABEEJ010000650.1:27401-53987 GCA_901482245.1 Timema douglasi
AGCTTTTTTTTTTTGTTGAGCTGGTGTTTATGCTAATGAGTAAAGAACCGACTGTTTAAAGACCCGTTCAGGCTACAGGCGGTACAACGCGCGCGCGCGCACACACACAAACACACACACACACATATGAAAAGCGAGTGAAAGTCATCAGGATCAAGTCCTAGGTGCATCTCTTAACACACATACACATCGCCATGACATCAGGTCCGACCCACCATAATTACTTCTTTTGATGATCAAATACTGCATCGATGAAATTCAAATAGGCTCATCGTATGTGTATAACAACCTTAAATTAGTGTACCAGTTCCCACGTACATATTTTTAAAAGCTTTTAATACCCTATGTAATGATCAAATATCATACTATTAAGTGGGCGTGTTCATGTATAAAATTGGGTTTTTTGTGGTATTAATTTATGTTATCAATCTGAATATATTTGTATTAATAGGCCCTTTAACAACCCGTTTTGATTGGTGGTATCTGTCGGTTATTAACATTACTAACTATTTCCATATAATCATACGTTAAGCTGTGTCACTTTTAATAATTGGTACCAGTACTGATCAAATAATAATAATAAAAGTCTGGGCTATGCCAAGAAAGTTGTATTATGTAACCCCAAGTAAAATAGCAAAATTTACACCAGTAAAATTATCATGCCACGCCAAGTAAAAACACTAATTTCACACTGAACAAAGTAGCTAACACAACGCCGAGAAGATTATCATATGTGATGTAAGGGAAAATGGTTAATTTAATAAATAATCCATCCTACCCAAAGCAAAAAAATATCCAATGTGATGCTGAGAAAAATAGTGAATACTAGCCAAGCCAAATGGCTGATGTGACGTGAAAAATAGTACAGTTAAGAACTAGTCCAGACTATCCAAGACAACTATCCCATGTGATCACAAAAAAAACCAGTCAATTCAAAAAAATAGTTCGTACTACGTGAAGAAAAATAGTTGGTTCAACTTATTTATTTACCCGAACCCGAAAGCTCATTACCGCACTTACAAAAGTACGCCACCTATCCATATCTTGAGCTAGCTATACCCAGTCTCCCTCATTACACTCTATCCCTATCTTGAGCTAGTTCTATCCAGTCCACCTCATTACACCCTAACCCTATCTTAAACTAGTTATTTACTGTCTCCTTCATTTCTCTCTATCCCTATCTTGAGCTAGTTCTATTCAGTACACCTCATTGTACCCTATCTCTTTTAGGTCCATTCTAATTTTATACTCTCATTTGCATGTAGGTATTCCCAATGGTGTCTTCCCATTGGGTTTTCCAGTCAGTATCCTGAACACGGTTCTAAATTCTCCAATACGCACTGCATATTCTTCCCACCTTAATCTACAATATTTGATTATACTAACACTGCCTTGTGATTATTAAAGGGTATGTAACTCATCATTATGTAACTTCATCCACTCTCCAGAAACCTCCTTTCATTTTCAAACAAATAAATTTTTGGTCACTTTGTTTCCGAAAACCCTAAATTTGTTTTCGTAATGTAAAGTAAGAGAACATGTTTCACGCCCATAGAGTAAAGCAGGTAAAATTATAGATTTGAATATTATAATCATTACTTGCTTGAAAGCAGGCGATATGTCCACAATTTACTGACTGAGTAATACCATGCATTTCCTGACTGTATTATTTTCCTAGTTTCCAATCTAATATCTTTATTGCTAGTTAAAATTATTCCTAAATATTTAAACTCGGTAACCTTGTCAAATTATATGTTGCTCTCAGCAATCTCCAAATTATTGTCCCCAATCAGTGTTCTCTTTGTGACCATTTATTTAGTCTTTTCAGCGTTCACTTTTAAACCTCTTTCCTTACCAGCTTTTAATCAAACTTCTGCATTTTTTGCAACACCTTCCTTACCATTAACCAACAAAGCTAAATCATCTGCGTATCTTAATAGCCGCTATGCGCTGTTTAGTGTCAACCCTTCCTTACTCACTTGCATTACCCTTACAGCACACTCTAAAGGTAGATAAAAAAAATAGATGGGGAAACTGCATCTTCTTGTTTCAACCAATCACGTATTTCAAGAGTGACTGATGACTGACATCCTACACGTACACTGCCATACGTATCAGTCAAAAATACCTCAATTAAATTGACAAGTTTTTTTGTATCCCAAATTTAACAAAAATGTCATATAATCTGTTTCTTTTAACTGAATCGTGGGAACTTTTAAAATCTATGTGTAATTTATGAACCGTCTTGTTGTATTCACTTTTGTTTTCTAATATTCGACGAATAGTACAAATCTGATTCGCTGGTTATTTATTTCATCGACATCCACACTGATTCAACACCAAGCAAGATTCCTGGTGCGACCACATTGATTCAACACCAAGCAGAATTCCTGGTGCGACCACATTGATTCAACACCAAGCCGAATTCCCGATGCGACCACAATGATTCAACACCAAGCAAAATTCCTGGTACGACCACATTGATTCAACACCAAGCAGAATTCCCGATGCGACCACACTGATTCAACACCAAGCAAAATTCCTGGTGCGACCACATTGATTCAACACCAAGCAAAATTCCTGGAGCGACCACATTGATTCAACACCAAGCAGAATTCCCGATGCGACCACAATGATTCAACACCAAGTGTACCGTGGCTACAAACATCTTCGCCGCATAACCCCCGACACCTCAAAAAGTGCAGTTACACTTACCCCGTTTAACTGGGAAACCACCGCCGCTCATGGGTCCTCCGAGCACATCTACACTCCATTCACGTTAAACAAGAAAAACAAGACTGTTTCCTCGGAAGGTTACGTAGTTCGGCTGATATTCCCCGAGTAGCGGACGCTGCGCAGGCGCTAAAACTTGGAGAAAGAAGCACTCTTTGTGATCACGTGGCTTTCTCTACCCCCCGTATTATCTCCCTCTTGGCATTGTGCGCAGGCTTCAATAAGGGAAATTCACGCTAACTTGCTGATAGTGACATCATTGAACTTATGTATCCTCCCTCCCATATTTCCCCCACAGTGCATATCTGAATATAAGCGTGTAACCGGCAAGGAGCAGTCACTCTTTGATGCTTTTAGGATGTAGGATCTTTCTACATGTAAATCTACGTTATATTGGAAAAGCATTATATAATTTTTAAACTGGGGAACAGTTAAATTGTAACTTAATTATGTAGGGACCGATTTGGATTTTATTCTGCATATTTTATTTTGTGAATTATTTGACTAGTTTAGTTTTATTGGGTAATTAGATTTGTTATGAATTGAGGCATTTTTTTGGACGTATCTCTTTAAATTTAGATTCTATGGTAGTATATTCAAGTCAAGTTTTGTTATTTATTTTTGTAGGGTATATTACGATATATTATGGTTGGGATCCTGTCTTATTGTGCTAGTCGTTCTAAATGAAACTTATATGTATTGTTATCTTACTTTCAATTGTTTCGCAAGGAGAATCTCGATTAATGTTTGTCGACCGTTATTGTACACTCAGTATGTTTGTAAGAGATATAATAAGCCCTTCTGTGTAGGTTTACCCACATCGCGGGTATTTTGACGATAATAATAATATATTTACTTATTTCTAATGTAGCCAGGTGTAAAGTTAGGAGCATATTCCTACTAGGTGCTATGGATAAGATAGGAGATGTGATAAAATTAGACTTTCCAATATACGTGTTTCCCAACTTTAATTTCTTTTCAATAATTGTCCGCTATATTTTAACTTTTGGCGCGTATATAAATTAGTTGTTAAATTATTATAGATGAACTTTATATTTAATTGTGCGTTTAATACTCTAAAAATGTATATTAATTTCTTGTACATAAATACATTTATTCTCTTCCCTATGTATATTGTTGCTATTGATCATAGCCTGCATTCTAAATAAATAATATTGTTAACATTTGGATTATGAGAATAAAACATCCTCTAGGCCAGTGTCTTCTTCTATTCAGTTGTTACGCTCTTACATCAAGCATACCCTTAAACTACCATTAACTTGGATAATCAAATATTTCATTTTGTTGATTAAACATTTAAGTTCAGGTACTTGGGCTTTTGCATTTCTCTACAGAGAAGGGTTGACAAGCAGCATTCCATATCCAACTATAATGATTCAACCACAAACAACATTATCGATGCAACCACACTGATTCGACCCCAAACAAAATCCCTGATGCAACCACAATGATTCAACACCAAGCGAAATTCCTGATGCAACCACAATGATTCAACACAAAGTGAAATTCCTGATGCAACCACAATGATTCAACACAAAGTGAAATTCCTGATGCAACCACAATGATTCAACACCAAGCGAAATTCCTGATGCAACCACAATGATTCAACACCAAGCAAAATTCCTGATACAACCACATTGGTTCAACACCAAGCAAAATTCCTGATACAACCACAATGATTCAACACCAAACAGCATTCCCGAAATGAAGCTACATAGGTTCAACACCAAGCAAAATTTCTGATGTGACCACAATGATTGAACACCAAGCGACATTTCCGATGCAACGCCGAGAAAAAAATCAATTAAAATAAATATTCCATGAATTAAATTAACCTAGGTCATATCTCACCAAGACGTCGAACCACTGACTCTTCCAGACAGCCGGTTGTTGACGTGCTGAGTGTGGAGATAGGTCAGAAACATGGGTATTGTGTATATCATTAGCATTTCCAATATATTTTAAGTGTTTTTTTTTTTTCAATTTAACTATCTATATAGGTGAGCACACGGACAAAGAAGTTAGATTCTTCTTGTCTTGTTTGATGATCACGTGAAGAATTTGACCGAATGTTCTGAGGCTGTTTTTTCCCCTCAATTGTTCATTAGTTCCCCTCCATGCAAATGCAGATACACGTAACTTACTCCTTCAAACCCCAATAGAGTAAATATCGAACTGGGAGTGAGATGTAAATCACAAGAAATACTTTTTTTTTTCCGCTCCACCTCACTAACCGTCCAGGCTATAATTAGTTAATTACGCTAGTGAGATTAAGGATGCATCTGGTAAAATTTAAAGGAAATGTAACATAATCTACAAGGGAGGGTGGGGAATCCTTAAACACACAGTATACGTGGTCGGGGTTCGATTCTCGTTCTCCCAGTTGCTGGTAAACCTGAATAGATGTAACGTCGATGTGGTTTAGTGTAGTTATTTATCTTTTTCTTCTTTTTATAATGTATTTGACGTACACTTACCGAACCGACTGATTGTATCAGCTATACGAGAATTTCTATGAGAGGGAAAGAAAGGGCCTAATAATTTTTCTGGTAAAGGTATTTTCCCATACCTTCCAGGGTCCTTTTATATACCACAATCGACATGAAACCGACAGATTCACTTCCCCTCCGAATGAAGTTGTGCTAAAGATGTTTATCGCTCAAGAAAAATCCGTAATTCTTAGCTGGATTCGAACACACGAACATTTGGTCCTGAGGCGAGCACTTTATCCCAAGACCCCTGAGGTCGACGAAAGTGTAAACTAATTCAATCGTATAGTTATTAATGGAATACTCTTTGAAGCGCTAGAATAGTCAAGAAGAGATTCATAAACTTCAGAAGAAAAAAAACAAGTGAACTTATAACGATTTTGGGTGGAGCTCCCCGGCAGTAGAAGAACACACATGGGGGGAGTAAAATACAAATGGCAATACAATTTGTGTTGGCCGTCCTATTAATTTACATAATTCAATTCATTTTACACTCCTATATCAGATACCCTTCGTTTCCTGGGTACTTATGTATTACCAACAGAAATATGTGGATTTTTGTACTTTAAGAATGGAGAATTTTAACTTTTAATCTATGTTTACAAATTTATATATGAATAGTCATAGAAAACAGTTTTGATTTTATTCCAGTAAACACAAAATTTGTGTAACGTTAAATATTTTGTCAATATTTAACATAAGTGCAACACCTGATTGGTATTATTTCATCAGCTACCTAGGCAGTCCTCTTAACACCAGTTTAACGTATCCGTGACGATAAACCACGAAACACTTGGCCCTCAAACAAAACACACCATAGCTTGAAACTCATCATTATGAAACCTGAGGCAAAATTAAGCCCATCTATTTGAAACAGGTTTAATAACTTTTTTCACGGGTTTATTAATATTCAAATATGTGTCTCTGGATATTTTGTGAGTTAAGCTGTAATGTAATTTGGACCTAAACATAATCTTTATATTTATTTTAATTAGGATATTTATTGTTTTACTACAAAAATAAGTAAAACTAATTTTGACGGTCATTTTATTTTGCAGTAACAACACAAATATTTAAAATAGGGTTTTGTTTACATACACGATTAGCAAAAGGCGTTTTATAGAGTTAATTGGAAGAAACTGATGAAAATACTTAAGAATATCGGCATCAACTGGAGGGACAAAAGGTTGATTGCAAACCTGTACCTGGGACAGCGAGTGAAAGTGAGGCTGAATGATGGAGAGACCAACAGCGTAGAGATAGGGAGAAGAGTGATGCAGGATTGCTGTTTTTCACTCAGTCTGTTAAACCTGTATGAATCGTGGCTGGTCAGGGAATCCCTGGAGGGACGTGTCAATTTCAGGATAGGAGGACTCTTCATCAACACAATAAAATACGCAGATGATCTAGCATTGCTGGCCAAAAATAAAGAAGAGTTGCAGGAAATGGTGGACCAGCTGGTGGAGACAGGGAGAAGATATGGCATGAAGATCAACAATGAGAAGTCAAAAATGATGATAATTTCAAAAAAAATTAAAATCCGCTGAAAATCACAATTGGAAACCAGGGGTTGTAAAACATAGAGCATTTCGGGTATCTGTGATATCTGTTGACAAGGAATGCCTACTCACCAAGGAAATTAGGTCAATGATCGCCATGGCTTTCAACAAGAAGAGGTTACTGCTGTCCAGCAAGTTGAGTTTGGAACTGACGAAGAAACTGGTTAAATGCTACATTTTGAGCATCGCGCTGTATGGAGTAGAATCTTGGACTCTTAGAAATATGGAAAAACAATACTTGGAGAGCTTGGAAATGTGGTGCTGGAGAAGACTTGAGAAGATCAGGTGGACAGACAGAGTGACAGACGATGAAGCCCTAAGAAGGGTGGGTGAGAAGAGATCAATTTTGGATGTGAATTTTGTGTGCAAACTTAATCGGACACATCCTTAGGAGGAACTGTCTTATGCATGACGTCATAGAAGGAAAATTGAGGGATAAAGGAGCTTAAGAAAAAGTAGGGTTCAAATATTGGATAACTTGTAAGAAAAAAGAAAATTCTGGGATCGAAGGAGGAGGCAGAGAAAAGGGCGAATTTGTGGTCTAAGCTCACGGACAAAAGGAATTGACCTTTTGTAGGACAGAACACCTACTAAAAATAACACACATTTAATTTTATTTCAATTATTTTCTTGTGCTATAAAAGTGTAGTAAATATTAATTATTATTATTATTATCTCCTTAACCGCAGCTGTGCCCTACCATCAGATTCAATTACGTTTAGAATAAATTCCAAAATAGAGTTAGAGGGAGTTTAAATATGTCAAAAATAAAAAATTTAATCCTTACTTAAAGTACTACATATTGTTTTAAAATAACTCTTAATATAATTTATTTATGAAATATTTTAACCCTAATAGTGGGCTCGGAGACTAAATATCAAGCTCGCCAAGTTTGGTTTGGTGGTGAGGGGGAGGCATGGGTTAGGATCCTGGCTGTGGTTGATGAGGGGGTGAGAGGATGATCTCTTATGGTTTCCTGCATTCAAAAAATAAATCATTTTCTCTCAATTCTACCTTCATAATCCAAAATTCTGATACTCCTAACGAGTAGCAAGATGTGTGTGTGGAGGGGGGGGGGGGGGGGGGGGGGGGGGGGGGGGGGGGTGGTGGGGGGTGGGGGGGGNTAAGGGGGAGTTTAATAGTAATTTGTAGTCAACTATAACTGTTATCTCAGGGACAAATACCTTCACTGCCTGTAAAAATATATTTAACATAATAAAATCTCAAGCTATTCAAATTGCAAAATTAAATCTTGAAAATAAAAAGCGTAAAATAAAAAAGAGCACAGCTTTTACACAATGTATCAAACAGCTTGAGAATTCCCGAAGGAACCAACTTGTTCAAATGTTACCCATTAAGGTAAAATCCTGTAAATATAATTAATTTCCCTCCACCGTGAGAACATGTCTTAACGGCCGTCTTCATTTGGTCGGCTCTCTTTGTGTGGGTTAAGGTCGTACATACCTCACCGCCTCGCGAATGATTATTACCTTTCGTGCCTCCTGGCTCCTTGGATTCCACAAGTTGCTACATGGGGACAGGTAGCTCTAGTACGACCACTCAGAGCTGTGTCCACTGTGCTATATAGCGTCATGTTGCTCTATGTGGTATCAACACGAGTGTTCTAAGTCAGTGGTATTCAACCTGGAGGAACAAGAAGACTATCTCAGGGCCGACATGTCCAACCCACTTTCTGTGCACCGACTCAAATAATTGAAATACTTCAAATTGCAGAAATAAACAACAAAATAGGCTCTTGTATCTGTCGTGAATGTTCGCTAATTTGCATGTAGTATCCAGGATCGTTAGTATTACTATTATTATTATTAGCACTGCGTCTTACTACTCGTTCGGGTTATACGCACTTAACGCTAATGTGTAATGGTGGGGTGATTGTGAGATGAAATGAAGGACCTACAGTTTAACGTGGAATCCGAACCACGGTGGAGGCCTGGCATTCCTCACATTCACAAGATGTCTTGTCAGAGGTGAAGGAAGGGTTTGGTAATCAGATAAATCTTTGCCGCGACCGAGGATTGAACCCCGGACCACCAGCATAGAAGTCTGACACCTTACCCCTAGACCGCCAGGTCACCAATAGGATCGTTAGTATAATGTTACTTTTGTAAAGTACGGGGTGGGGTATAAACAATTAGACGATACATGCTGAGGAAAGTGATGGACATCGGTTTGTCTGACGTCCGGTGAATCTCACTTGAGTGACAATAAGTAAAAAAAAAAGTGTTGTATGTAGTTTGTTTTTATTTAGCTAGTGAATATCTATTTTTCAATTAAAGTGTTAATTTTCAATCTACTAATCGTATAAAGTTTTGGCCCCACCTGTATATATGGATGAATATGTGTGTATTACCTTGCGAAGAGCTACATCTGCGGATTATATGACTTGACATGTTTATATAATTTCAATTTCATAATATAGTGCTGTTCAACAGTCGTGAGACCTATAACAGGCCAGCACTGAAAAGTACACAAGTACCATACAAGTACGTATAATGACATAATAAAATAAACAACAATAACTAAATAAGTATACATACTGATGGATAATTACAAAATTAGAACATAATTGTTAAGGTGTGGCCGAAGGGAGCACAAGTATTTTTACAGTTTTTATAGAATTGAAATTTTTTGGCTAAAATAAATCAAATATTTCTCCAATAGCAACATAGAGTTTAGTTTTCTGCACATTCTAATATCAACAGATCTTGAATATCTGTCAAGGGTGTCCTGGAATGTTGTCAAAAACTTTTTCTCTTTATTTAAAAAGTTTTTAAATCATTCCAGGACACCCTTGACAGATATTCAAGATCTGTTGATATTAATATGTGCATAAAAATAAACTCTAGGTTGCTATTGGAGAAATATTTGATTTATTGTGGCCAAAATATGTAATGCTATAAAAACTGTCAAATTACTCACACTCACTTCTGCCTCACCTTAATGATAGACAATAAAAATAGATAACTTGAGAAAGTAGTTAAATAATAAGTATTTAAACAGCAGTAACAATAAGCAATAATAATAATAATAATAATAATAATAATGGCCTGTTTGGGCTATAAAAATCGTAGCCTAATGTACTGTTGTACCAGGGACATGGAGGATCTTTCCATGTCCTGGTGAGATGAGATGATAGTGAATAGGACGGGGTTAAACCAATGAAGATATTAGCCTAATTTAATCATAATTAACCAAACCCTGATGACCATGGGAATAGTTATTCTCCTTTAGATAAAAATCCCCGGATATCAGCCAGGATTCGAACCCAAGACCTTTGGGCCATCAGCCTACGAGGCCGGTTACATATTTATGTGTGAAAGTGTGTCTAGTAACGTGTCTAGTTGGCCCTTCCTATGAAAATAGGACTGTAAACATCTCTAACAAGGCGTAGATAATCTCAATGTCTCGTATTTATTCTGTTTAGGAGATGAAAGGAGGGGGGAAGGGGGGGGTCAGGGAGTAGAATCGTTACAACCTCGGAACCGAATATGGATTATAGCGTAAACTTGGCCTGTAATCATCAGTTTATAAATCTATAATTATAATGAATACGGCAAAATGTATGATACGAAGACTAGGATCACGACTTCTCAGGATCATTGCTAAAAAAAAAAAAGGGGAAAGGACTTATAGTTAGGGTAGAAGGGAGATTTGGAAACATCTTGGACATAATTACATAAACGAGAGATGAACCGAACATGATTTTTAACTTTCCAAGGGCGTATATGACGTTAATGATGTGATTGCACAATGCTGACCTGCATCAAATACATGCATGTGCATTGCTTGAATAGGAAAGAAATCGTGATATTAAAAAAAAATATACAACTGATTCCTTTAACCAGCAAATAATGAGTACGGCTTCAGCTAACAATAATAGTAAAAAGTAAAAAAAAACGTCAGTACTTAATAATGATTTGCTATACTTTCCATTTACTCTGAAATAAGTTCAGTTATTTGACAGCTGGAATAGTTACGAGATCTTTCATGTATTCATACGTAACGTATGTGTTATGCAGCTGGTACTTTAAATAGATATTATCAATGCATATTAAATAATACTTATATTAGTAGTTTTGTGAACAATGGTCGTTCAACCTAGGTTCAAAGAATGTCTCTGCCGTAAATTCGTTAAAATCGATTTACACATTTGGCAGTTATCAAGGAACAGATGATATGTCAAATGGTTGAGTTAAAACAAAACCTAGGTCCACTAGGTCAAATTTACCATGGTATCAATGTTGAAAGCAAAAAAAGAAGATATATTATATAAATATATAATAGATATATATTATATGTAAATATATAATATATATAAATATAACTTTATATATGTATATAATTGTTTATAAAAATATATATAATTATATACATATATAAATATATTTAATATACAAACATATAATTATATATAAGTATGCTTATATATATAAAAATATAATTATATATACAATTTTATTACATTTTAAATGGCTAGTCCCATGTAAATTTGATCTAAACAATCTTACCTTTATTGAGTCTAATAGGGTGTAGTTTTAAACTTAATATAAAATTGGCGTATAAACTGAACAGGTAGTAGGTAATATAATATATATATATAAATTACTTAATTTTAATGGTGTAAAGGGAGAATACGTTGTTAATTTGTTTTAGCACATTCCATCAGGATCTGTCGATTATATATTCCTGATCTTCTACTAGATGTCGTGGATATGTAACCATCATCGGAGGTTGAAGGACCATATAGGTGCAGTCACTTCGACCAGATGAGACGATGTAATGATGATGATTATGTGTTGCCAGTAGAAGTCTTAAACCTTACATAGGCCCAATTAACCAGACCATGGCTAGCATAGGAACAATCCCTCTTCTGGACCTATCGTACCACCTCATATCAAACCCGGGACTTCAGGATTAGAAAAATTATAGCATTGCGTTTTACTATCCGTTCGGGTTGTAAACTTAAGTATTAATTACGCTAATGGTTTAGGAATTGGGCAGGATTGAATTTAGAAGAAGTTAACCCACATTTGTGTGGAGGGATAATGAAAAACCATTTAGGAAAAAAAACCTCCTCAGTTCACCCGAACGAGATTCGAACCTCGATTTCCCCGTCCTCGGCAGTTCAGTTCAACACGAAACCAGCGCGTTAGCTAAGCTACGCCACCGAGGTGGGTTTTAAATATTAGAAACCAGGAATGCTGACCACTAGAGCAAGAGGCCGGCCATTTTGGTTTAGTGTTGAATCTATGTGTTTGTTTAACTTTAACACGGAGTTCATTGATTACTTACAAGGCTAGTTAAGTGTATGGTAGCTGGAAACACTCGAGGTACAGTAGTCCCATGGCTTCTTTGGTTATGACTCACAGTTGACGGATTTGAAAAGTTACCAGAATAAATTATGTATCACTACGCTGAACCACATATGTAAAAACATGTGTTTATCAGCTGTAACTTCTGAGAGTCAAAATTAAGGTATATACCTAAATGTTGACTGTCAGAAGTCAGCTGTGAGTTGTCAATCATCACCAAAGAAGCCACGGGGCTACTGTAGCTTGGAGATAACATGTAAAAATCACAATCAAACCAATGTGGTAAAATGGCCCCAGAGCTAGTGGTGGGGATTTGAACCCCGTAACTCACAGCAGTGGCTAAATTATGTTAAGGTGGTGGTTCACAAACTGTGGGTTGCAGGGATATTTTTAAATAGGCAAATTTTGTAAATATTTGAAAATAAAACATCATAAATAAAAGGGGAAGGTTAAAAAAAAAGAAGAGAGAACAATAAAGAGAGTGGTAAAATAAGGCGCATACTATTCGGGTACGGTAATCATGTTCGTGCTTGTGATGTGAATGTCAATGACGTCATCAACAGGAACCGGAAACAAGCGCACACTCTCCTCGCTGTCTCATTACGAGAATAATGATATTCAATATTAATTAATATTTTAATAAATTAAAAACTATCAAACTATACCCACCCCCTGGTTCCTCATACCCATTAAAGCTAAGAAAGTCACGAATTTTTGTCGTTCTAAAAATTTTGTCATGGTTCTAAAAAGTTTAGAAACCACTGGGCTAAGCTAGAAGTTCCCAACTTGGGGGTCCTCAAAGAGTTCTGGTTGGGTTTGGAAGCAAATTTATATTTTCAAGCTATTTTTTATTTGTATATTCGCATATTATACAAAATATTCGCAATTCGCTTACACACACCCCCTCTCCCCCAATTACTAGCAGACTAAACATGTTTTTCTTTTATTGTCTTAAAATGGGATCCAACACTTTATCTCAGTCGGTAGCATGCTTGCTTACTGAGCAAAGGGTCCCGGGTTCGATTACCGGCATGGCCGAAAAACGTATCATTGATGAAATGTGGGGTTTTCCTTACACAGTGATAAAGTAACGGCCAGGGACTGGACTTTGTGCCTGCTCTAGTCTTAAGTTATAGCTACGACAGGCCTAGAAAGCCGCTTGTGGAAAATATAATTATGGCTTGAATAAAAAAAAATGACCCAGCTCGTAGACTAGAAACAGTATTGGATGTAAAAAAAGGGGGGGGGGGAGGGGCTACGTAAAATTACTAGAAATGTGCGTGTATGTTTTTAATATCCCCTCGTATGGCGGAGGAAATTAGGAGGTTCACAGTGAATTATAATTGGCTTCAGGAGGGCTGCAATATGAAAATATTGGGAATCATTGGTCTAAGCACTAAGGCACTAGGCTAGCATTGAATATGGTATCTTACTTATGGAAGGCTTGAGGTTCGAATCCTTGCTGGCCCCACGGTTGCGCTGAGAGAGGTTGGTTAGTTTGGGGTTTTTTTACTCCAAGTGTAACTCCTCTCTCTCTCCTCTTATACTTCTGATTCAGATGCACTTATTTTGTGTTTGCTCTTGTTCATAATTTCTTCTAATGTCGCATATCTTCCTATCCGTCCCCATGCACACCACTATCGGATATTTTCAACAAGAAACCTCTCAAAATGCCTGAAAGTATTTTAATGTGTGAACAGCACTTACTCTCGGTTTTCATAGACGAGATCATCACAGCTGATGTATGCACTTGCTGCAAACATGATCACATTTTTACTCGCTTTTTCAAACGGAAGACTTTTTTTTTTCCCCTTCATGTCCTGCCTTTCATAGCCTTCTCTCTTTCTTCCTGCTTCCACCATTATAAAAAAATAATGTAGGGGTGGGTGTTGATAAAACGGAGAGAGGGAAACACTTGTCACTCAAATTGTCATTCCCCATCTTCAGTTTCTTTGAGGATTAATATAATGGATGATCATATGATGTACTCTTTGACGGAGAGAAATGCGACCAGCCGATCTTGTACACAGATTAACAGAACTGTCCCACTTTAAGGAATGTGCACATGTGTTTCTCACCCAAGCACGTTGACGAGTGCACCACATAACTCAAAATATTAATAACTCAAAAAATAATTGGTTGGACACATTCGTAAGTTTTTTCTGTTAGCACACGGAATTATGTTTTATTTTTCTAGCACCGCTTCTCACTACTAGTCCGGGCTGTACGCATATGTTATAGTTACGCCAGTGTGTTAGGATTAGAAAGGTTAAAATTAGAAAAATGTACACACATTTGCATGGAACCAGACTTGAAAACCATTTAGGTAAATACACCCTTAGTACATAGAACCGGTATTCTAACCGCAATATTTCTGTCATTATTATTATCAGCACCACATCTTACTACCCATTCGGGTTGTACGCACGTACGCTAATGTGTAATGGTAGGGTGATTGTGAGATTAAATGGAGGACCTACAGTTTAACGTGGAATCCGAACCACGGTAGGAGGCCAGGCATTCCCCACATTAACAAGATGTCTTGTCTGAGGTGAAGGAAGGGTTTGGTAATCAGATAAATCTTTGCCACGACCGAGGATTGAACCCCGGCCGCCAGCACAGAAATCCGACACCTTACCCCTAGACCGCCAGGTCACCAAGCTTTGCAATAGATTAAAAAGAAAAAGTAAAAGCCTGGAGAGTGCTTTTGATAGTATTTTTAAGAAATTATAATATGAAGTTTCCAAATTTATACTCGTTGGCTTAAAAGGCTCAGCAATGACTTAAAGACCAACAAATATGATGGTTTTTCACATCTAGAAGGAAAGTCTCTGTGCCTGTATGTGTTCGATTATAGCTAGAGAACTACTAAATAGATTTAAATATGATGATTGTATATATTATGCGTAGGGACATGTCAAATTCACATTTGCGATAATGCGAATTTTTACACAAATTTTACTGTTTTCAGGTGGATAGCGTGAATCTAAGGGTTTTTTGTTCCTAGTTAAACACACTTTCTTAGTGACTTGGCAAATACCACGTCATGCAATATAGTTTTCTACGTGATAGCACTGGCTATAGTGCTATGCCAGCCAGGGCTGCCATTTATACAGACTTGTAGACGGACATAAGCCCTACATTTGTTTAATGAATTCTAATTTGACTTGAGTTTAAGTAATAATAATAATATTTAGCACCGCGTCTTACTACCCGTTCGGGTTATACGCTTTAAGTACTAATTACTCTAATGGACTAGGAATTTGGAAGATTGAAATAGAGGAAGTGAACCCGCATTTGCGTGGAGGGAGAGTGGAAAACCATTTAGGAAAAACCACCCCCAGTTCACCCGACCGAGATTCGAACCTCGATCTCCCCGTCCTCAGCAGTCGAACTCAACACGACAAGCGCGTTACCCAACTACGCCACCGAGGCGGGTCTTTAAGCATAAAATATAGCTTTTTGAGAAAAATAATACCACTTTTCCCCTAAAAATAACCTCACCTATTGCATATCTCTAGGCGAAAAGTGGTGTTATTTTTCTCTCTGTACTTGTGTATAAATCAATCAGTAAAATAAATTCATACTAATTTTCATGTGCGCCCTTTTAATCGTCTATAGATAAAACTTCTGGCAACAAAGCTTACTAATTAAAAAAATTCTAATAAAATCTTATTTGTTATGGAACACACTGTACCACTGATGTATGTTGTTTTTGTGATCGGAAGGAGTGAGTAGGAATGAAAGATGAGTTGCGCCTGCCAAACCCTCCTAAGCAACGACACTCCCAGCGTGCGAAACTCTGTTTAATTCATTCTTTCCTTTTCATTCATCAGTCCCCTGCCTTATCCGTCTACGCGAACAGAAAGTACGCGGGACCCACGCTGAGATATGTCATCTGCAGGACAGTCACGCCCATACATTATCACCATGTTCAGTTGCAGGATTGTGTGACAATATGTGGCTGTACAGGAGCACATTATTATCGCCATGTTCAGTTGCAGGATTGTGTGACAGTATGTGGCCGTACAGGAGCACATTATTATCGCCATGTTCAGTTGCAGGATTGTGTGACAGTATGTGGCCGTACAGGAGCACATTATTATCGCCATGTTCAGTTGCAGGATTGTGTGACAGTATGTGGCCGTACAGGAGCACATTATTATCGCCATGTTCAGTTGCAGGATTGTGTGACAGTATGTGGCCGTACAGGAGCACATTATTATCGCCATGTTCAGTTGCAGGATTGTGTGACAGTATGTGGCCGTACAGGAGCACATTATTATCGCCATGTTCAGTTGCAGGATTGTGTGACAGTATGTGGCCGTACAGGAGCACATTATTATCGCCATGTTCAGTTGCAGGATTGTGTGACAGTATGTGGCCGTACAGGAGCACATTATTATCGCCATGTTCAGTTGCAGGATTGTGTGACAGTATGTGGCCGTACAGGAGCACATTATTATCGCCATGTTCAGTTGCAGGATTGTGTGACAGTATGTGGCCGTACAGGAGCACATTATTATCGCCATGTTCAGTTGCAGGATTGTGTGACAGTATGTGGCCGTACAGGAGCACATTATTATCGCCATGTTCAGTTGCAGGATTGTGTGACAGTATGTGGCCGTACAGGAGCACATTATTATCGCCATGTTCAGTTGCAGGATTGTGTGACAGTATGTGGCCGTACAGGAGCACATTATTATCGCCATGTTCAGTTGCAGGATTGTGTGACAGTATGTGGCCGTACAGGAGCACATTATTATCGCCATGTTCAGTTGCAGGATTGTGTGACAGTATGTGGCCGTACAGGAGCACATTATTATCGCCATGTTCAGTTGCAGGATTGTGTGACAGTATGTGGCCGTACAGGAGCACATTATTATCGCCATGTTCAGTTGCAGGATTGTGTGACAGTATGTGGCCGTACAGGAGCACATTATTATCGCCATGTTCAGTTGCAGGATTGTGTGACAGTATGTGGCCGTACAGGAGCACATTATTATCGCCATGTTCAGTTGCAGGATTGTGTGACAGTATGTGGCCGTACAGGAGCACATTATTATCGCCATGTTCAGTTGCAGGATTGTGTGACAGTATGTGGCCGTACAGGAGCACATTATTATCGCCATGTTCAGTTGCAGGATTGTGTGACAGTATGTGGCCGTACAGGAGCACATTATTATCGCCATGTTCAGTTGCAGGATTGTGTGACAGTATGTGGCCGTACAGGAGCACATTATTATCGCCATGTTCAGTTGCAGGATTGTGTGACAGTATGTGGCCGTACAGGAGCACATTATTATCGCCATGTTCAGTTGCAGGATTGTGTGACAGTATGTGGCCGTACAGGAGCACATTATTATCGCCATGTTCAGTTGCAGGATTGTGTGACAGTATGTGGCCGTACAGGAGCACATTATTATCGCCATGTTCAGTTGCAGGATTGTGTGACAGTATGTGGCCGTACAGGAGCACATTATTATCGCCATGTTCAGTTGCAGGATTGTGTGACAGTATGTGGCCGTACAGGAGCACATTATTATCTCCATGTTCAGTTGCAGAATAAATTAATATGAATGTATTAGTGTACACTATCCACATGATGAGCTCATGGATTAGTTTACAATATTATTATCATTATTATTATTATTATCATGGTGACCTGGTGATCTAGGGGTAAGGTGTCAGACTTCTGTGCTGGCGGCCGGGGTTCAATCCTCGGTCCCGGCACAGATTTATCTGATTGCCAAACCCTTCCTTCACCTCTGTCAAGACGTGTATTAATCACAACTTGTGAATGCTAGGCCTCTGCCGTGGTTCGGATTCCACGTTAAACTGTAGGTCCTCCATTTCATCTCACAATCACCCTACCATTACACATTAGCGTAAGTGCGTATAACCCGAACGGGTCGTAAGACGCGGTACTAAAAATAATAATAGTGATAATATTATTATCATCACCGCGTCTTACGACCCGTTTGGGTTTTACGCAATTATGCTAATGTGTAATGTTAGGGTGGTTGTGGGATGAAATGAGGGACCTACAGTTTAACGTGGAATCCGAACCACGGCAGAGGCCTGGCATTCACAAGTTGTGATTAATACACGTCTTGACAGAGGTGAAGGAAGGGTTTGGTAATCAGCTTACACTATCATATGTTAACGTAGAAGAGTGCGCTATTTACATGTGCGGGTTATTTTCAATATGACAATATATGGACGTATTCACTATCTGCATGTTCAGTTAAAGAATCACGTGACAAAATGTTGGCGTAGTCACGTGGACAAAGGGGGTCAGTCTCCTTTGGTCTGATTGGCGCTCAAACCATGGCTTGGTTTTCCTAAATTGTTTCTCAATCTTCCTACACACAAATAGCGGATACATTTCCTCTAAATTACACTGATCTTGTCCCTAGTTCATTTGGTTGAATATGAAAGTAACGATTTATTGATTGAGTTTGCTGTAAAAAGGTGTTATTATTTATTTTTATTATGTGAAACTGTTTTGTAACCATATTTATAAATTACTTTTTGCTGTGTTTTAAAGTATATAACTTATATTTTATTGCTATTTTAATCTATTACCAAACTTAAAACAGTTTTATCAGATACTCGTGGCTAAAATATACTATTTTGCGATGCTACTATAATCTATTGTTTCCGTAAAGTCAACGAAACGCATTGTTCAGTACGTTTTTCACCGCGTCTCACAATCGTTCGTATTATACGCACGTGTAACTACTACTCTAGTATTTTAAGGATGAGGAAGGAAGAATTTAGAGTAAGTATAGTTGCATATGTGAATCCGGGAATATTTAATTAATTTAAAAAAAAATCTCTTAGAAGCCCTACCCGCCTTCCCTGTAACTATAAAACCAGACTAAATTAATTATATATTTAGATCACGTGACCACTGATGTGGACTATGATAAAAATCAATGCATTGGATCTAAGTATAGAAAATATTATATTTTTTGTTATTTATAATTTCCTCAAGCAAAAAATTGAAGTCAAGTAAAAGTGACAAGAGAATATATAATCTAATTCACTTTTTCTTTTGCAACGTGTCTTACTACCCGTTCGGGTGACCTGGTGGTCTAGGGGTAAGGTGTCAGACTTCTGTGCGGGATCCGGGGTTCAATCCTAGGTCCCGGAACAGATTTATCTGATTGCCAAACCCTTCCTTCATCTCTGACAAGACGTGTATTAATCACAACTTGTGAATGTGTGGAATGCCAGGCCTCCACCGTGGTTCGGATTCCACGTTAAACTGTAGGTCCTCCATTTCATCTCACAATCACCCTACCATTACTCATTAGCGTAAGTGCGTATAACCCGAACGGGTAGTAAGACGCGGTGCTAATAATAATAATAATAATAATAATAATAATACCCGTTTGAGTTAAACGCTTGTGTACTAATTACACTAATGGTTTTAGGGACTATGGGGAAATATGTATATGAATTTGTGACGTCGCCCTCACTCTTCCTAGAAGACTAAGGCTGGCGCACAATAAGAAAACTAAACTAAAATAACAAGGTAGCAGGATTTGCAGAGGGCGGTGAGAAAATGCAAGATACAAGTAAACAGCCTGTTTACGTATAATGTCCTTGACTTGTACTCAAAAATATTTAGGACGCCAAGAAGGATAACAAAGGCAGAAAACTAAATTATGACGAAATGTTTCAAAAAATAACATGGTGTAGTTTTATTGATGTTAACAAAAAATTTGAATAGGATACATAAAATGGAAAATGAGTTATTCATACAATGTACAGTTTAGAGAGGCTATTTGTATATGATAGTAATATAAAAAAAAATAAACAATGGACTCTACAGGCCCGCAAGGCTAATGAGTTAAATTACGGAGATATTTACTATACAAAATATGGTCGTCGAAAACAAATTTACTCATTCCGAGTGATAACATTGAATTTTTGCCATATGGGCCAAAAGGTTAAACGGAGCCAGTGATATCATTACTGAAACTCATTGAAAACATTGAAAACATTGAAAACTTCCATTTGCCTGGTTAACCGAGTTTACCATAAACATTATACGGAAATACCGCATTTGATACCTTCTAAAACATACGACCAATTTGTACTTTAAATATTTGTAACTGTTCTAACTTGACTTTTGAAAAGTTACGTACATCAGACTTATTTACATTTCAAAAGATTCTATATTAACATTATGAATGTTACGTGGTGACTCTACATCTGACAATTTAGAACTGCAAAAGATTCGACCTTAACATTTTGAAAATTACATAAAGTTTATACCTCTGACATGTTTATACTCCACAAGAATTTAAGTTAGCTCTTTGAAAGTTACGTGGTAACTCTACCTCGGACAAATTAATACTTTGAAAGATTCGTACTTAACATCTTAAATGTTACGTGGTGACTCTACACCTGACAAATTTAAACTGCAACATATTTGAACTTAACATATTGAAAGTTACATAAAGTTTATACCTCTGACAAGTTTATACTCAAAAAAGATTCTAAGTTAACATTTTGAATGTTACGTGGTAACTCTACATCTGACAAATTAATACTTTGAAAAGATTCGTACTTAACATTTTAAATGTTACGTGGTGACTCTACACCTGACAAATTTAAACTGCGACATATTTGAATTTAACATATTTAAATAATATCTGTTGAAGAGTTATATTCGTACCTAAATAAACCCAAGGAATGTCCAAGGGGCGGCCCTGCCGAGAGAAGTCAAGTCCTCACGGACAATCCAAGCATATATATGATTATACCAGCTCAGAGAGGGGGATAAGGGGTGACTATAAACATAGGGAAAACAAAACACATGACGGGAGGGAGGGGATAGATTGTATCAAACGTGGGGCAAAATGAACATTCTGGACATATTATACATTTACGGCGCATGCTCACCACACACCCCTTCACACCCCGCCACGGGGGAATAGAGCATTGCATTTTACTATTTCAGTGTTTATGGTGCGTTCAGACGAACAATGATTTTTGTGGAAGGAGGACGCCGTTATTCTTTCGTGTGATAACCAGTCAGTCGGGGCAGCACAGTGGGGGACATTTTAGGTGAGTTTCTTGAACTTAGACTTTTTCTTGGAGCATTTGTTCCAATAAATGCTACAAATTGTACCCGCATTTGCATAAAGGGAAAGTGAAGAACCATTTTGGAAAAATCACTCTCAGTACACTCAACCGAGATTTGAACCTCAATCTCCCCTTCATCGACAGTCTAATCTACTGCGAGAGTAGTGCATTAGACCATGCGGGCACCGAAGCGGGTTTTCTATAATTTAAGAACCAAATAATAGCATTGATAATACAAATAAAGGTAAGAAAATAGATAAATGCATCAGATTTTATAAATGCCTGTGATATAAAACACTTCATAAATAAAATTAAATCTAAAAGTACATAATTTTATATATTAATCGGATTTTACAAATGTCGGCCTATGACGAGAAACATTAGTAATAAAAATAAATCTAAAAGTATGTAAATTGATAAATGTATAAGATTTTCTAAACGTCCATGATGGAAAATAATAAAACCAAGCACTGACAGGTATGAGAAAGTTGAGGAGTTGTAGTTTAGACATTGAAAAACCAGTTTTAAGAAAATATTGTTGAACTTCCAGTTGAGATGTTATTTCGTATTTGTGTGGTGCAAAAACAGGTTAATTGTTCGAGTGAATCTTGAATCTATGATCATAATATTAATCGGCTTGTATCTACAACAAAATATAAGTAGTATATTGCTAAATATTCCCGAGTAGTATTACTATTCATATATTATAGTCATTTTATGTCGTGATGGAGTATAATATTTTCATAGTCGCGGTGGAGTTTTTTTTTGTTCTTAGAAGTATGGAAAGGGTTAAATCCTTGGACGCGGGGGAGTTCATTTTGTTCTTAGAAGTATGGAAAGGGTTATGTCCTTGGACGCGGGGGAGTTCATTTTGTTCTTAGAAGTATGGAAAGGGTTATGTCCTTGGGCGCGGTGGAGTACATTTTGTTCTTAGAAGTATGGAAAGGGTTATGATCCTTGGGCGCGGTGGAGTACATTTTGTTCTTAGTAGTATGGAAAGGGTTATGTCCTTAGGCGCGGTGGAGTACATTTTGTTCTTAGAAGTATGGAAAGGGTTATGCCCTTGGGCGTGGTAGAGTACATTTTGTTCTTAGAAGTATGGAAAGGGTTATGTCCTTGGGTGCGGTGGAGTACATTTTGTTCTTAGTAGTATGGAAAGGGTTATGTCCTTGGGCACGGTGGAGTACATTTTGTTCTTAGTAGTATGGAAAGGGTTATGTCCTTGGGTGCGGTGGAGTACATTTTGTTCTTAGAAGTCTGGAAAGGGTTATGTCCTTGGGCGCGGTGGAGTACATTTTGTTCTTAGTAGTATGGAAAGGGTTATGTCCTTGGGCACGGTGGAGTTCATTTTGTTCTTAGTAGTATGGAAAGGGTTATGTCCTTGGGCGCGGTGGAGTACATTTTGTTCTTAGTAGTATGGAAAGGGTTATGTCCTTGGGCGCGGTGGAGTTCATTTTGTTCTTAGAAGTATGGAAAGGGTTATGTCCTTGGGCACGGTGGAGTACATTTTGTTCTTAGAAGTATGGAAAGGGTTATGTCCTTGGGCGCGGTGGAGTACATTTTGTTCTTAGAAGTATGGAAAGGGTTATGTCCTTGGGCACGGTGGAGTACATTTTGTTCTTAGAAGTATGGAAAGGGTTATGTCCTTGGGCGCGGTGGAGTTCATTTTATTCTTAGAAGTATGGAAAGGGTTATGTCCTTGGGCACGGTGGAGTTCATTTTGTTCTTAGAAGTATGGAAAGTGTTATGTCCTTAGGCGTGGTGGAGTACATTTTGTTCTTAGTAGTATGGAAAGGGTTATCTTGGGCGTGGTGGAGTTCATTTTGATCTTAGTAGTATGGAAAGGGTTATGTCCTTAGTCATGGGGGTACAAAGATCAAAAAGGTTGAATACCACCGGTATAAACAACATAACTTTTTTTAAACTCCACAAAATGAATAAATTAGGGCTGGATGACGTCTTTCAGCAAGGGCGTGTGTAATGAACGCACAAAATAAAGACAATCATCTCGAGAGATTTTCAAACGAAACTAGTAATTATAAAAAATTAAGTTTTCTATTTATTTGAGATTTTAGCGGCGTCTCACTACTAATTCAGGTTATATACGTAGATTATTTATACTAGCGGAATAAGAATGAGGAAGGTAAAATTTTAGAACAAATATATCCACATTTACGTGGAAGAGGAGTGGGAGCCTATCCAATAAAAAACCAGCCTCTGTACACCCGACCGGGTTCGATCACTGATCTCCTCATTATCGGCAGTCTGGTATAACACGATAGTAACGCGCTAGACTATGGGTGCTAGCTTTATTTAAAAAATAAATAGTACTTTGATACTCGGAAAATGTGGTTCCATCGACTGTCAAATAACTGTATATATAATTGATATGGCTGGACAAATAAGAAAACATTAATCAATTATTTAATTGGTTGCAAAGAACATTAAGTGAACATCAATTTTTGACACTACACGATAGATATTGTATCCCACTGTCAAACAACGTTTGTGTCTTAGATAGTGCTGTTTGTTTTTTATTTTCCTCGTTATACGAGTATGTTGAAGTTATGTGTATAGTCTGGTCCGCTGACGTATCGTGAATATATTAGTTTTTTTTCCTTCGATTTTCACCCCACTACAAAAGGAAGGACACATATAAAAAGAACATTCAGCTGGTAGTTTTAGTTTGACACTAATGTATTAAATTCACCGTTAACAACAACAAAAAACTAAAATATAATGTAGTACAAGGCATTAACAACAAAATCTTAGATATAATTTGGCATGGAACATTAACAACAACAACGAAAGTAAAATTGTAATATGAAATGAAGCATTAACGACAAGAAGAACGTTAGTTTCGTTAAAGAGCAAATAATTGACAACAATAAACGTTGAAGTAGCACAGGGCACGAAGCATTAATAGCAATAAAAGCAGAAATGGCATGTAGCATGAAGCATTAACGACAATACAAAATGGCATGAGGCATGAAGCATTAACAACAAGAAACATACAACAACACTTAGAATAAAGCATGTTCACATTAGTAGCAAGTAAAGCTAAAATATAATGTGGCAACGAGCATTAATAATAGGAAAAGCATAAATGTAATGTTTCATAAGGCAAAAGTTGAAACTCCGTGAGTATAACAACATTAACATAAATTGTATATAGCATAAAGCATTAGATGGACGTGGAGCAAACGAAGTTAGATCTTGTATATTTCAATCTATGAGAGAGATTAAAGACGATGAAAGTTCTTCCCTTATAACAGTCACTTAAGCAAAATTAAATATTAATGCCATATTATCAGCTACCGTTATGTAAAATAAGTGAATGCTTGATACATTCCAAAACTAGTTTGTCTATTATTCTTTGAACAAGAATTTTTCCAGATAAAGTATGATTCTGCACGTGCCCTTATTGAAACTGCAAGATATATTATATTAACCCTAAAGATTGTACACAATAACAAGTATGGCATTAAATAAAGGCGATTAAAAAGTAGATCAGGTGTTCGATATTGTTTAGTTTCAGCACATAAAAAAGGGCACAGATCATATTTAGTTAAATTTCGGCCTATTGGTAGATAATTATTTTAGACAAAGAGTTCAACGAATGGACCTTAAAGGGTTTTCAGATTAAGAACTTGAAGCCTAGTCAAAAATACAATGGTGCACTTTCAGTGAAACGAGATAAAATAAAAGATCTAATTTATCTCTCTAATTAGAATACACCCCAGCAAAATACACTTTTAATCTAATTCATAATCCAAATGAAAGGAAGATACAAGAGGTAAATAATTTAAAATAATAAATTGTATTATGGAACAGAATCATTAAGACTTTTGATATATATATATTATAAAGACTTTTCTGTGTTGAAAATAAAAACCAATATGGCATTTCTATTTAAATCAATGTAATTCAAACTAATGGATGTTTGCTAAATACATCATGTTAATTAGGAAGGTGTATGGAATCTACCACCACAATAACAGCTTTAACTTGAAGGCACACGCTTCGAAAGCCACGTGGCCTAACGCGCTACTCTTGCAGTAGACTAGAACCCATGACTGAGAGATCGAAGCTCGAATCTTGGTCGAGTCTACTGAGGGTGGTTTTTCCAAAATTGTTTCCCACTCTCCCTCCACGTGAATGCGGGTACACTTCTTTTAAATACATCCTTCATAATCCCCAAAACCATCGGAGTAATTAGTACATAAGCTTATAACCCGATAAAAAAAAATTGACGCCAAAAAGCACTCTCAGTACAATTTAACGTAAATTAATTTAATATCTGCTTGTTTCTAAAAAAAACAACGTAAATATAAGCATTAATAAACCATCAATACTTTTATACAAAATCTACACACATACAAATTATAATGAGGCTTTTATTATAGTTTAAACCTCATCATTGGCAGTTTTTCTATATCGCTGAAAATCTTTACTTTTGTAGTTAGTTTGCTCAACTGCTGCGTTGTCAATAAGAAAACATCAGAGTAGATGACAATAGTCATTGTGGCAGATATCTTGTTTACAATCGCACTTCACACATACAAGCTCCAATGTTCTTTAAACATGTTAGTGTGTGTAACACACATGAATACCTCTCAATGGTAATCTTTGGTTCAGTGAATATCTTTGTCGTGTCGTATTTTTAATTATTCATAGAACCACATCTGTGCCCTGGTGGATTAAATTGTTGGACTCTCAACCCACTTTGTCGCCTGTGACGGAGAGATCGGGGCTCAAATTTCCGAAGTTGGGCACCGAAAGTTGGTTTTTCCCTCTCCCTCCACGTCCATTTTTCTCCGAACCACCATCACCATCCTTATATCTTAGATTAAGTGCTTAGTCAAAGTTTTGTTGAAAGTAAAAACATAAATTTATCAAACAATTTTAATTCAATATGAGTAGATGATGTACACGTGTTTATATATTTATAAAAGCTCGCAATGACTACTTTTAACAATACCTACCTCATGTTGTGGACGAGGTCGCTAAGGGAGTGCGTCTTGAAGCGCTTTCAAGTAATCTTTATAGCCCTTTGTTCGTATCCTCATTGGGTTTTGTAGTTTTAAATAGATATAAATAAATAAGATTATCGTTACTATGATCTCACTATAATTGTGATTCCAAGCGCTAATAATTAATCATTATTATTACTATCATCACCACGTCTTACTACCCGTTCGGGCTATACGCACTTACGCTAATGTGTAATGGTAGGGTGATTGTGAGATGAAATGGAGGACCTACAGTTTAACGTGGAATCCGAACCACGGTGGAGGCCTGGCATTCCACACATTCACAAGATGTATTGTCAGAGGTGAAGGAAGGGTT
>CABEEJ010000650.1:71162-82088 GCA_901482245.1 Timema douglasi
CCCCCCTCGATCAGCTGCTGGGAATTTTAGTATTATTATTATGTTTGGCACTAAGGTTAATAAATGCTTAACTTATCATGTAAAATGGGGAGGATTAGATAATGTAGATCAGTGCTAACGCAAATAAAACATAATGAAAAAAATGACAAGAGTGTAATCACACGTGAAAAATTATCTTCAATATACAATTTTTAAAACTGTAACACTTCTAAACCGGGTAATATGGGCTCTAGGGACATAATTACATTACTCTGATAGTGAACTTTTGGAGACTACTGCCTTATCAATTTTTAAAACTGTAACACTTCTAAACTGGGTAATATGGGCTCTAGGGACATAATTACATTACTCTGATAGTGAACTTTTGAAGACTACTGTCTTATCAATTTTTAAAACTGTAACACTTCTAAACCGGGTAATATGGGCTGTAGGGACATAATTACATTACTCTAATAGTGAACTTTTGGAGACTACTGTCTTATCAATTTTTATTTCGAAATTCTTTTGAACAAGTTAATTTTTAATTATTTTGGGAAATTTTAAAATTACTTTCATATTTGTCTCTTTATGCTGCCTCAGCTTATAGCTGCGATAATATTGTGACACTTTATTAAAAGAGAATAACGATTATTGTTACATCATATCACCCCGCTTGATCCACACATGTTGGGTCTATTTTACTTTGGATATCCCTTGGTATGAAATAGAGGTCCAGAGAAAGTTGAGAGATATAAATAGAAAATATTCTGGTAATAGTTCAGATACCGTATTTATAAAGTTTGGTTGAAATCCGTCAACTGACTCAGAAAACAAGTTATTAAATGGGTGGTTTTGTAATTTTCATTTTTTTTTTTATCATCGCGTCTTACTACCGGTTCAGGTTATATGCATACATAAATGATTACTTACTCTAATGAGGTAGGGATGAGGGAGGAAGCGTTTTAGAGGTTATCTACCCGCATTTGCATGGAAGGAGAGTGGAGGACCATTTAGGAAAAAAATCCCCCTCAGAACATCCGACTGGGATTCTAACCCCATTCTCCCCATCCCAGTTCAGTATATTACGAGAGTGACGTCTTATACCATGCAGCCACTGAAGCGGGTTTTATTATAATTATTACTATTATTATCGTCATCATAATCAACATCATTATTTGCAAGTGTGTTTGTGCTACGCGTCTTTCTGCTCGCTCAGGCTATCCTATACTCTCATTAGTCTAAGTACATAGGATGAAGAACGCGAGTTTTAAGGAGACTCACCAAAACTCCCCCTTAAAGAGGAAGGTAAAACTGCATTGAAAATAAAAGTATGCAAAAATGAAAAATAAACTCTCATCGACCTCGAGTACAGACATCCCGGATTTAGGATGAGTGAACCTGCCGATAATTGGTTAGCTGAACCGAAATTTCAAATGCTTGTGTCGAGTACAAAGTAATCGTTTTGCTGAGATTTTTTAAGTTTTTCTCGATACTTCTAATGTGGGTAAAATATACCGTTTCCTGCTAAACTGGTATATTATTATTAAAACCGCGTCTTACTACCCGTTCGGGTTATACGCACTTACGCTAATGTCTAATGGTAGGGTGATTGTGAGATGAAATGGAGGACCTACAGTTTAACATGGAATCCGAACCACGGTGGAGGCCTGGCATTCTACATATTCACAAGATGTCTTGTCTGAGGTGAAGGAAGGGTTTGGTAATCAGATAAATCTGTGCCGGGACCAAGGATTGAACCCCGGACCCCCAGCACAGAAGTCTGACACCTTATCTCTAGACCACCAGGTCACTATTTTTAATAAAGTTATTAAATTATTAAATACACTTTTGAAGCCATTAACTAGAAGCCGATTAACTGATTAATACTATTGTTTTTTTATGGAAAGTATTAGCTTATACATTAAGTTTAAGGATTATAATTGGAAATACTTTTAAAACAAGTATGTTAACGATTTAATCTCAAGGTAGAAAATGATGGAAAATGTACACATCATAAACGACTCCCGAGTGTACCTAGCGGAGAATCGAACCTTCACCTCCCTGTCAGTAACGTATAGTAGCAATGCAAGTCTTATGCCTTCCTAAACCAATCTCAGCCACCACTGCTGGTATTATTATTATTATTATTGTAGTTTAAGGTCATCAAATTAACGTTGAACAAAGCTAGTTGTTATGAAAGAAAACAACACTATTCAATTAAGTATATATGAAAGGCGAAGCTTGAGGGATGAACGATTATAATTACGGACATGAGCCGTATCTCGATTATAATTGAATAAACTGAAAAATGACACCTATTAGTTGTTGTTTCAACTAGAGTTAAAGTATAGAAAACATACCCAACTATTCCGTAAGTTATTTCTCAATCTTATTATTTTATCAGGATGTTATCAATAGGCTTATAAAAAAAAGTAATCACACTGTAGTCAAGTTCCATTAGTTTCCATAATTTCACTTTTTTATTTCCGATAAGATATTCAACTAAATAATAACGTTACTTAAATTTTCCCTTTATATAACTTATAAGGTATGTTTTTATTTTTTTGTAGAAAGTCTTACTCTTAATTTTTGAGCAAGCGAAATATAATTTTAACATTTGTGAAAAAAAAAAAATTCTACACTAATCTTAAATTTTAAAAACCATTCAATAAAACTTGAAAATTAATTTCAAGAGACTGATTATTGAATTTCGTTTCATGCCAATAACCTCACACAAATGAAACCTATGATTTCTTAACATGTTTCCTAAATATATATATATATATTTTGTAATTAATACTCATTTAATGTAAGGTGCTGTTATACTTTTGGTGCAACTCCATTCATTACGATGGATGGTGATTGTTATATTATAAAGGCTTGACGTAAATTTCGCCCCGAAGATTTACCCAAAGCTCCTGTGTAAATTCTAATTCGTCATTAGCAAAGGTTGTGTGAATTCCATCAAGTGTTAAATTGACTTTCAAAAACATTTCAGATTTAGTTTAACGTAATCTGTAGGTATAAAAGACTTTGTAATAACTTCGTAGGTAAAAAAAGATAATCTGGAATTGATGAAGCTTGTATTTCCAATTTACGGATGCGATGTTCCCTCCATATATTAGGGCTTAATTTTCATCGTCCACGAACCGCTAAACAAATTCTTGTGAATAAATTCACTCAAACATTTTTTTTTGTCAAAATAAATAAAATATTTATCCAGTTGAAACTTGGGAGTTTAACTTTCACCACATGTTTATATCAACAGTTGTTGAATATCTATCATGAATATAGCAGCATTAGAAGAGAAACTTATTAAATGAAGAGAAAAAGTTGTCATTAAATTCCACGACACCTTTGATAGATAATCAATAACTGTTGATATCACCATGTGAATAAAATCAAACTCTATCGTTCAACTGGAGAAATATTTGATTTATTTTTACCAAGAATATGTTTTGCTATAAAAACTGCGAAAACACTGACCTTTTCTCGCGTTCCTTACACTGCCGCCTCAAGTGAACAAGTTGAGCACGTGCCACTTGAATGAGAGGTGCATTGAGAGGGACTCTAATCACACGTTGAAGTTTTGTGGTGGTGAAGTTTTGTGGTGGTGAAATAATGGTAGAAAATACTTAATAGCCTCTAATAAAAGCTGGGATACCAGTGGTAAATGAAGAGAAGGAGGAAGGCCCATGGGAGTTCACACAAGACAAGTGATCAAAAGAGAAACAAAGATGATCACTTGTTTCTTTCCTTAAGTGGTAGTACCACTTAGCTCTATAGCTTCAGCCCTCTATCGAGCTCTACAGACTGAAAGGCCGCTGTCTTTGGGCGAAGATAGTGTCAAATTTTGCTGCCTTTGTTCATCACAACAAAACTTCCGTCCACTAGTCTCATATTTATAGAAGGAAGTCGCTACTTATTTATTCAAGTAACTCCTCATTGGTCCTCACGAGGCTCAGTTGACCTCACTCCAGACCCACTGCTTCACAGAAAAATCTGGGAGAACCAGAGTTCGAACCCCAGACCTCTGGATTTGTAGCCAGGAACTCTGAGCACTAGACCACAAAGGCGGGAAATATCTGTCACTATAGTTCAGTGGAAGGCTTATAACACACTAGCTGAAGTACCCAGCGTTGTCCGGAAGGCTTTATTATTATTTTATTTTTTTAATAATTGAAATTTTAAAAGTTTGGCTTATAGATTCACGCGTTCTTGGACAGGGGCTACTAATTTTTAAATTTTAAGATCTCTCCGTGCGGTAGGCTGCACGCAATGCTCATGACAAACAAACAAACACACTTTTCGTTTTATTAATAGTTTAAATTAAGATTAAATGTCCCCACGTTTTCGGGGGGAGGGGATAAAGTTAAACAAGTGATTAAAAGCCAGCCCCCAGTACACCCTACTGGGATTCTAACCTCAATCTTCCCTTCACCCTAAATCCACTGATGCAAGTTTGTAAAAATTACAACACTTGTTTGGGAGAAAGAAGAATACGTAATCGTATAAATAACTTTTCAAAGTTAACGCGATCAGACTATACATACTATCTCATGACATTCACACTATACAACTTGATTTGTGTAAGAAAAATGTTAATAGTTTCGAGATACCTATTTAAGTCGGTCGGTCGAAAGTTTACAGAAAAAACGAGCCTCTTTGAAAACTTTAGTGAGCAAACGTATTGAGGTCGTAATCGTTAAATAACCATACTGGTGGTTACGCTGTCTAAGTCATTAGGCACATGGTGATATACTAACTTTACTGTGATGAGGTTAAGGGCTCAAATATTGGTGGTGTGCACTGGTGATAGGAAATTGGTCGTTTGGAGTGGAGGGGATTACACATGTTATTATTACTACCACTATTATTATTATTATTATTATTATTATTATTATTATTATTATTATTATTAATATCACCACGTCTTACTACCTGTTCGGGTTATACGCACTTACGCTAATGTGTAATGGTAGGGTGATTATGAGATGAAATGGAGGACCTGCAGTTTAACGTTGAATCCGAACCACGGTGGACGCCTGGCATTCCACACATTCACGAGTTGTGATTAATACGCGTCTTGTCTGAGATAAAGGAAGGGTTTGGTAATCAGATAGATTGGTGCCGGGACCAAATATTGAACCCCAGACCCCCAGTACAGAAGTCCGACCCTTTGCCCCTAGACCACCAGATCCCAATTTTATTTATTACCTTGGTTTTCCTATCCTATATATACGCTATCGTGGGTAAATTATTCTAAATTTCTTCTTTAGTCATTAGCCAGTTAATTAATCCATAAATAGCCCATGTGTTAGACACATAATTGAAAAAATTGATATTTTAGTTGGTCTTGTATGAAATACAATACTCTTTGCTACAATAACTTTAACCGGAAATGTATATATATATATATATATATAAAGATAAAATACAAACTCGTTTAATCCATTTACTTAAAGTTAACTTTATAAACACGAAGATAACATAATCACACAACTTACATTACAACTGAACTGAGGACACTTTGCTTAACACTGCGCCTACAGCTCTAGAACCTAGAAATTAATTGATTGAATAACAGTATGATCTCATTTAGAAGTATCAAATCGCTTTGACATCAGGATTTTGAATCGAACCATGGCCCTCCACCAGCTCGATGAACCGCTATACCCGTCTTCTAGATTGTTAAACAGTGTAACAATGTTCTGACAAATGAAAAATTACACCTGGACACGGAAATCGAACCCGGAACCTTTGGCTTAGTACACCAATGCTCCAACCACTGAGCTATCCATTAATCGTCCTAAACCCCTGGGTCATTCTTCACTCATATCTTAAAGCAGAGTCTGTGATGGACATGTGGAAATCGTCGGCTACAAATGTGTGATTTATTAAGACCACGATATATCAGATATCGCAGCCACCAACGACTCGGTAGTTGGCTTATTGCTGCCACTTGTACAATTATAATGTACGATCCACATATCATGATGGATTAAATAGCGAAGCCATTTTATTTGCTAGTTACGGTTATATCCGCATCTACAGTAGCCCCATGGATTCTTTGGTGCTGGCTGAAAGCTCACAGCTGACAGTTGACGGCTTTGAAAAGTTACCAGACCAAATTACGTATCTCTACGCCGAACCATATGATCTGCAAAAACATGTGTTTAGCAACTGTTACATCTGATAGTCAAAATTTAGGTATATACCTAAATTATGACTGTCAGAAGTCATATGTAAGCTGTCAATCAGCACCAAAGAAGCCATGGGGCTACTGTAGATATCATATTCCCGTGTCTAGGTGTCATTCTTCAATTTTTAGAATATTATGATACAACCGTAACTAAAAGATAAACAAGCTTGGCTATTTAATTCATAGTGTAACGATGTGATTTACAACTATTAGTAGATGCATCGCGTCTGCAAATTTTATAGGGGTTTGATTTATGTTTTTTCTTGCACCACGTCACGTCTTACCACATACTCATTTTATATGCATATATAGGGTTGAGGAAGAAAGCATTTTAGGGAAAATATGCCCTCGTCGTCATCAGCAGGTCAGTCTAACACGAGAGTGACGCTTTAGATCATTCGGCCACCGATGCGGGTTTTATTTACTATTGATATAGTAGAATGATGGTGGAAAGAAACTTTTAATAAATATACACTTTTTTTGTAGCAAACATTGATAACCTTTTATTATATTATTAGTAGTGGTTTGCGAGTAATCAAAATTTCGAGTTCAATACGGGTTTCAGTAGTTGCTCTAAATCGACACGAAGATTTTTACAAAACTTAGAAAATTTGAAAACTCAGAGTTTTTGTGTTTTTTCTGAAAATTCAGAGTTTAACTAATCTGATTCAATTTTAAGATTTTATTTAATAGCAGATAGTCTCTCCCAATATTTCCTTTTGTCTAATTTAAAAAGTAAATTATTAGACTTATATTACTTTTATTTTAAAATTATAATTTGTTTGGTAGTTTTTTTTCATAAAAAATAACTTATAGAAAATTGGGCCAATGGTTTATGCCTGGATCTATTCCAAAAATTAAATTTTAAATATTTCTTTAGATTACCCAAACTCGAAAACAATATCTATGTTTCCATCCAAAATCAATTCAAACTCGACTAGGAAGTAAAAAATTTCTACTCGCAGACACTTTAATTAATTAATTAGTGGTATTATAAAGGTATCAATCAAAACTCATTAACTAAAGTGACAGCTGCATATCACAAAGCTATAGCTTGATGTTTGAATAAATTGAATAAATTTATAAATTAATTTGTGATTGAAACTGTTACACGGAGAAACAGAACTTGAGACAACACTTTTTTTTTTCTTTTTTGTAATGACTGATCCGTTGGTCTAAGAAAAAAAGTACAAAATGTAATTTCAAATGTTTACTAGTCAAGTTGTGTTTGCAGGATAACAACTTCAGTATTTAATTGTTTTTTTGTTTGTTTTTTTGTATAATTTACTTAAATTAATGTCCCTTGGTTTGTGTTAAACTATTACTCTTTGGTTCGTGCCGTTCCGTGCTTAAAATTTATCCATCATGTACACAGAGTATAGTTGGATAGGCATAAGAAGAACCTTTTAGATTAAATAAGAAATAAATTTAGCAGGACTAGCATTAACAAAAGGTCACTAAAATTGAAACCGTTTGTCAAAAACTATATCAGGCTGGCTTGGCGCTTGAATGCACTAAAGCAAATTAAAATCCATTTGAGCTGTCAGATAAGGATTTTCATATCATCACTTAACTATATTTCTGGATAGAAAGCCTTTACCTTAAGCACAATCGTTTAGGTACTTTTTTAATTCAGACTGTGAAATAAGCCTTCAGCGTGATTTGGTTTGTATCTCAGTGGGGTCAAAATTTTATATTCCAATAAAGCGAAAGTGTAATATAAGTTGGATTGATTTGGATTTAAAGCCCAAAGATAATATACAATAAACTTATTTTGTATTTTAAGATAACATACAATTTAATAAATATTTTCTTAACACCGCGTCTTACTAGCCATTCGGGCTGTACGCTGACGATTTTATTATATTAGTTGCTAAACAGGTGTATCGTTAGAATAACATCTCATAGTTTTAAAACTAACATTTTTGGGACTCAATGTCAAATCACACATTTGTTTAATTTTTAATGCAAAAGCTTTAAAAAAATTTAATTAAATTATTATAATTGTTTTGATAACAATTAAAATAGTTCCCAACACTGTGTGTATTTAGAAATGCGAGCTCAATATTCAGATAGCACGGTAGTTCTACAACAATACCATCAAATGTCGAGAATGATTCAAGTGCTATAGTCACTCCCTTAAGTGTCTGAAACTTAAATAAACAATTAAAACAGCAATCGCTTGAAAACCATTGGTGGGTTGGTACTTGGTTGACCAATCAGTCTTATTTAGAATAGTCCTAATGCATGCATAGTTTATAATTGTGTTTGTTGCAACGTTTGTTTTAAATTGTTGCATCGTTTGTTTTAAAGTGTCAAAACGTCAAAACGTTATTGCAAATGTAACGAGTTACCTACTTTCTTATTCCCATCTTAAATAGAAAGGTGTTTTATTGTGTAGTCGAGTAAAGAGAAAGTTTACCATCCAATATAAAATAATACACGTCAACAGTTATACATATATATTAAAACTTTTTTATTTTATTTCTTGTATTTTTTTTTTACGAAGATTTACAAAAGGCGAATATGCTCTCGCATTATTAGTATGGACGAATTTAAGAAACCAACATACACTTGTTTGTCCTGAATATTTATAAAGTAAATTTAGAAATCCTAATAAAATGTATTGAACATTGTTTAAGAATGCCAAACCAATTTATTTAACTGTTTCAAAATGTGGTAGATTCCTTTTGAAAAATATATATTTAGCACCCCGTTTTTCAACTTATACAGATTATACACCTATGTACTAATTATTATTATTATTATTATTTAGCACCGTGTCTTACTACCCGTTCGGGTTATATGCTTATGTACTGATTTCTCTAATGACTTAGGGACGAGGTAGGTTGAATTTAAGCAAGTGTACCCACATTTGCCTTCAGGTAGAGTGGAAAACCATTTAGGGGAAACCCCATTCAGTACACCCTAAAGGGATTTGAACCCCGATCTCCGTGTCGTTGGCAGTCTAGTCTATGAGTGTGATGCCTTAGACAGTGTGACCACCGAAGCTGGTTTCTAAATAGTTGACAGTCATAACTAAAATGCTGGATTAGAATTGAATATCTTACCTTGTCACTGTTTTGTTTTTCAGACCCAGCAATGAGCACAAAATTATGTTTTTAAATGGTCATTTCGAGGGAAATATTGATAGGCAGATCTAAAAAAATGATTTCCTATTTACGTTTAATCTCCAAATTATTGTATCATATATATACATTTATATATATGGAACCACACTTATATATATATATGGAACACACTTATATATATATGGAACACACTTATATATATACTTATATATATGGAACACACTTATATGTGGTTCCATTTATATATATATATATATATATACTTATATATATGGAACACACTTATATAATATATATATATATGGAACACACTTATATATATATATACATTTATATATATGGAACCACACTTATATATATATACTTATATATATGGAACCACACTTATATATATATATACATTTATATATATGGAACCACACTTATATATATATATACATTTATATATATGGAACCACACTTATATATATACTTATATATATGGAACCACACTTATATATATATACTTATATATATGGAACACATTTATATATATGGAACAACACTTATATATATATACATTTATATATCTGGAACCACACTTATATATATATACTTATATATATGGAACACATATATATATATATACATTTATATATATGGAACCACACTTATATATATACATTTATATATATGGAACCACACTTATATATATACTTATATATATGGAACACACTTATATATATACTTATATATATGGAACCACACTTATATATATATACTTATATATATGGAACAACACTTATATGTGGTTCCATTTATATATATACTTATATATATGGAACACACTTATATATATATGGAACACACTTATATATATATATACATTTATATATATGGAACCACACTTGTATATATATACTTATATATATGGAACAACACTTATATGTGGTTCCATTTATATATATGGAACCACACTTATATATATACATTTATATATATGGAACCACACTTATATATATACTTATATATATGGAACCACACTTATATATATACATTTATATATATGGAACCACACTTATATATATATACATTTATATATATGGAACCACACTTATATATATATACATTTATATATATGGAACCACACTTATATATATATACTTATATATATGGAACCACACTTATATATATATACTTATAATATATGGAACACACTTATATATATATACATTTATATATATGGAACCACACTTATATATATATATACATTTATATATATGGAACCACACTTATATATATATATATACATTTATATATATGGAACAACACTTATATATATATGGAACAACACTTATATGTGGTTTCATTTATATATATATATATATATATATGGAACAACACTTATATGTGGTTTCATTTATATATATACATTTATATATATGGAACCACACTTATATATATATGGAACAACACTTATATATATATATGGAACAACACTTATATGTGGTTTCATTTATATATATATATATATATGGAACAACACTTATATGGGGTTTCATTTATATATATACATTTATATATATGGAACCACACTTATATATATATACTTATATATATGGAACCACACTTATATATATATACTTATATATATGGAACACACTTATATATATA
>CABEEJ010000650.1:84381-105065 GCA_901482245.1 Timema douglasi
CTTGTGAATGTGGGGAATGCCAGGCCTCCACCGTGGTTCGGATTCCACGTTAAACTGTAGGTCCTTCATTTCATCTCACAATCACCCTACCATTACACATTAACGTAAGTGCGTATAACCCGAACGGGTAGTAAGACGCGGTGCTAATAATAATAAGTCAAAACGTATTTTAATTCCAGTTGGATCAACGCTCTAATTTCGAATAGTATTTATTACCTTTATCTTGCGTACAAACACAACGGACTGGAACATAAACTTCTGAATGTTTGTATTTATGTGAGTTGTTATTAGTAAAATTAATCAATTTATTAGTTATACAAATTTATTTCGAACTGGTAACAATAATTTTTCCTCACACCCTTTTAAGAGCGTTCATCATAGCAGGCCCATCGCATCTGTGTTTGCATGTGTGTGTGCGCGCGTGAGGAGAAGGGAGTGAAAGTGAAAAGACCAATAAATGCCATAAATGTGTGCAATGCATTCGTATTTGAATGATTACTTGAAATTTTCCGCGGTGACTATAGGGGACAAAGCGACAAAGTTTCTTGGTAATAACTACAAAATGTCCCTATTGAGACAGGATAAATATTTGTGCACAATATATATCTGTGAAGCCGTTTTAAAATGCTCAATAACGGCCTTTTCAATGTAGTTTTTATTCAAATATCATTTAATATTTCAACAACGTTCAGTATTAAGGAACCCGCCTCGGTGGCGTAGTTGGCAAACGCGCTTCTCGTGTTGAGCTGCTCGACTGCTGAGGACGGGGAGATCGAGGTTCGAATCTCGGTCGGGTGAACTGGGGGTGGTTTTTTCCTAAATGGTTTTCCACTCTCCCTCCACGCAAATGCGGGTTCACTTCCTCTAATTCAGCCCTCCCAATTCCTAAGCCATTAGAGTAATTAGTACTTAAAGCGTATAACCCGAACGGGTAGTAAGACGCGGTGCTAAATATTATTATTATTATTATTATTAAGGAATTCTATTAACTCTTTATCTCCATTAATATTTAGTCAAAAATTATTCACGTGCAATAGTGTTTGTGTAAATATATGATTTTTAGCCGACTGTATCACAGAGTTGATTGGCGTGTGATGCACGCTCTTAATTATATTAATAAGAAGCCTACGTCCTCGAGAGTATATTGCGTTAGTTGAACTTCATTTGTTGGATGAGACGGTAACTCAGAGTATATTCATAATAGACGAACAGTGGAATGTCCACTGTGGGGGGGCCACCGCCCAGCAAGACAAGATTTCCCCTAGTGTTGTCCACGTGATTGTATTCAAAGTCTTTAAGACTCCCCGCAATGTAGAATTTATCGACTGGAATTTCCCCGTTGTTTAGATTCTAAATTATCATCTGTAAGCTATGGTTGTTGTTTTTTTAAATACGGTCCAGAGGTTTTTTGTGTTATTTTTTTTAAAAGAAGTTTTATTATCCATTTAATTTTTTTTAATCACTTCCTATAAATATGCATATTTAATTGGCCTTTTGATTTTCTCTTTTCATCCTCACTCATCTCAAATATTGCTTGATTATACATTTTGTTTTTTGGCTCGTGGATGAAAAATTTCCAAATAATCACTCGATATTACTTTATTTCTGCTATTATCAGACTAAAAACCAATTCTTTCCATATTTTTTTTTATTACCCATTTTCCATCTTTTGTTACCTTTCTCCTTCGTTTTTTTTCTTCTTCATATATCCTCCATATCTTGCTATCAAGCTGATCATCTTCTATTGATAATACCGGATAAACCACTGTAACGTATAAATAAATGTCTAGTATCGGTTTCATTACTAGATCTGACGTATAATTTTAGAAAGTTAAGTATTTAAAATCATCCGAATCCGTGGACACGTGGAATAAATATCAGGCCCGTCTAGTATAGTTTTTTTTGTGACGAGAAGGTCAGGATGCGAGTCCTGGCTGGGTGAACTGATGGTGTTTAATTCATAATTGATATCCCAAACACCTTCTAAGTAATGATGGTCCATTTCCTTTTAAAATATTCCTTTCTCATCCCTATCCAATTGGTATAGTTAAAATATCCCTGACGGGTAGTAAGACGGTGTGCAAAAAAAAATGTTTGTGCACAGAGTCTTACTACTCATTCAGGCTATCGACATATTTACACTAATGAGCTAGGTAGGTGGAAGGTGGAATTTAGAGGAAGTATACCTTCATTTTCGTGGAGAGAGAGTGTTTAGCTAGATATGTAAAAACCACCCTCAGTACCGAAATTCGAACCCTGTAGACATACTCCAGTCATCGGAAATGTAGTATTATTGCGAGAGAGACGGCTTAAACCATTCGACCACCGAAGTGGGTCAAAACATGTGTGTCAGCAAAGGTTCTTAAGGACGTATCCGACTATAATATCTGAAGGAAGTTGCTAACAGCCGAGTAGCATGTGAATAAAACTATCAGTGGTGATCCTTGTCACCTTGTGCCGCTGAGATGGAAGTGTGTGTAAGTGCAGTCTGCCCCAAAGCTAGTGGCTGGATTGAATGATCCAACATGGGTGCAATTATGTGTGTGTATGTTGCAAAGTGAAAGTCCACGTCTTTCTGACCCCAATCACACCTCTTCTCGTCTTGTCTCCTTCTTGTCTAACTCCACAGCCACTAAACCCTGTCAACAACAACAATTAATGTTCACATGTGGACTGAGATTTGGGTAATCATCTCATACTACCCGCGCTGATGGGTACGCGGACAAAGGAGTCAGACTCGTCTTGTGTTGTTTGTCTGACACTAAAAGGTCGGAGATTTAATCTCAGCTTTAAATAAGTAGGTTTTTTTTTCCTAAAATGGTATCTCACAACGATTCTACGTAAATGCTGGTATATTTATTTTAAATTATACCTTACCCATATAAATATGTAGATATCCTGGCCGGGTAGTAAGACACGGATCAAGAAATCTGTGTTAGTGAGCGATCCAGTATATTTTAATGGTAAATTATTAAAAATACCTCTAGTGTTAATCTTATATAATAACTCGCGTCCCATTTGACACTGTTCTGTTTCTAGTTTAAGCTGCCAAAGACTGTGCCTGGATGTATGTACATTCATGCTAACCATATATTTACATAATTAGAGTTGGGATGAGATAGGTGGAACTATAAAGAAATGACTCGCATTTGCGTTGAGGTATAATGGAAAAACTTATAGTAAAAGAAAATCCCTACATATACCGAACAGGATTCAAACCCTGATCTCTCCATCTCAAGCAAACTATATTACATTTACGCCTTAGTTTACGTTTCCACTAATGTGGCTGGTTGAGTCTCCACGCCCGATTTTTATTTTTTTTCCTCTAACCACTTTATTTTTCCCCCTTTATTTGTGTTGAGATGGTGTGAAGAAAACTAAACAGAAACTAAATATATATTTTTAGCAAAACAAAATTGTTGTACTATTGTCTGGACACTATTTGTGGATTTCATGATTGTAGATTAATAATGATTAGATGAAAAGGTGACCTGGCGGTCTAGGGGTAAGGTGTCAGACTTCTATGCTGGCGGCCGGGGTTCAATCCTCGGTCCCGGCACAGATTTATCTGTTTACCAAACCCTTCCTTCACCTCTGACAAGACATCTTGTGAATGTGGGGAATGCCAGGCCTCCACCGTGGTTCGGATTCCACGTTAAACTGTAGGTCCTCCATTTCATCTAACAATCACCCTACCATTACACATTAGCGTAAGTGCGTATAACCCGAACGGGTAGTAAGACGCGGTGCTAATAATAATGATTAGATGAAATAAGTGTAAAGTAATATTAGGTCATTTACATCAGCTATTCTTAACCGGGGGGCCAGGAAAAGTGTTTTGGGGGGACCTCGAAAAAAGAATTTATAATGTTATTTGCTTATTACTAAATTCAATTAAATTAAAAATTCTACACTTTGGAAGAAAATATTCAATGGCCGTAAACATGTAAGTACAGTAAACTCTTAATTTTCCGGGGTAATGGAAGGGAGGGGAATAACGGATAATATAAATCACGGATAATACAAACAATCCCCGTCTGTTTACCATCGCCATTCAAAATTTGCTGCACTTTGTTTCTACTTATTTATGTGAAAAGAGATTTTACACAATTGTAAATATTAAAACGAAGCAGCGAAATCGACTCCTACATGCGAATTAGCATTAAGTAATAAAATTGATTGAAACAAGAATAGATAAATTAGGGGCAGTGTTCAACAGCAGATGTCCCATTAAATAAATGAAGGTAGGATAAAAAAAAATGTAATTGTTTGTTATTATAATCAGTAAATAAAAACACCATTTTAGAAGAAATCTTAATGATAAATGTGTTAGTAAGAACTAGGGGGCCGCGAAATTATTTTAGGATATCTACGGGGGGTTGGGGGGCGCGAGTAATAACAGGTCAATAATCACTTATCTACATACTATAATGGATTAACTTTGGCAAGGTGGTCGAGAGTCTGTCCTTAAAATAAATTTTCCCTCCAAAAAACAAATATAAGTACCGTTTTGTATGTCGCTCCAAACATTTCCCAGGCATACACTTTGGACAAAATAGAGTAACTATTGAAAATCACTCATCACTAAACCACCCCTTAATTAATTAATTTTACCCCAAATACAAGTACACAGTGTTATTTGTCAGTAAAAGTACTAAATTTCAAACAAAATCATTAGAATCATTTTCGAAAAATGTATAATTCAAAGAAATCACTTATCATTAAATTACTTTTAATTTCAAGTCCAAGGTTGAAATGAAAAAAAAAAGTCCCTAGATATCGCCCTATAATTCCTAAATATATCACGATTGAACAAAATTCATCTGACCATTTCAGATCTGTGGCCAGGAACAGACTGATAGAAAGAATTCTAAAATCCACATTTGTTGGGTTCGGATACACATAAGACGTAAAGATTCATCAAAATCTTGAGGTTGAAACTTTTCACGATTAAAATACTTTCTCTTGATATGAGAAAGTAAAATGTCAGAAATAAAACTTTTTTTTATATAATCAGGATGTTGGAGGGTAGTGAAATTGCATTGCAGAGCGAGTAACTAATCAAATAAATTAACATTTTTAAAATAAAAATAAACTAAAATCATAATTACACTCTGGTATTAGTTTTATTCTTAAGGTAGAATAAAAGGTAGTGTGAGCTAAGGCCAGTATTTTTGCAATTTTTGCGACAAAAAAAATGTTTGGCCATAATAAATAAAATCTCACTCCAGTAAATAGGCCCTACGTTTAATTTAATTTTTACACATAATATTATCAATAGGTCTTTTAATATGTCTCTTATGAAAATATTGTCATTTGATATGAAACTTTTTAACTAATAGAAAATGTCATAATAATCAAATTCCAGGATTCCCTTGACAAATATTCAAGAACTGTTTACATTAAAATATATGGATCAATTACTTTGGGGCTTTTTTTTTGTGTCCCCTCTCCCCCTCATTCCCGCCTAGAAAATCATTCTATGATATTTTTGTATCATTACCTTTAGATAGAGATACATTGCATTCATTATCATCATCATTAGGTTATCAATCTTGCTATTGATTTGCTGCACCTCTATACTTTTGTCTATCTTAGGGCAAAGTTTTCTAAATCTTTTTACCTTCTTCTGCCAAAATAAATTATTAATCAACAGTGTGCTACATGATCTAACGCTCTATTCTTGCAGTAGGCTATACTGCCGATGACGGGGAGATCGAGGTTTGAATCTCGGTCGGGTGTACTGAAGGTGGTATTGTTCCCCTCATTATCCACGCAAATGCTGGTACACTTATTATAAATATAACCTTTATACTCCCTGAAACCCATTAGCGTAACAAGTACATAATCGTATAGCCTAAACCCCTGTGTTGTGCGCAAACGTTTCTAAATCACCTCTTAGATATTTTATTCGAATAAAAATGGGGTCAAACAAAGTTTATTAGTTTTCTCTAGGTATAAGTTAATCGAGACGATTATAAATGCAGTCCTTAGAACAAATAAATAAACTTGAGCATTGTGTTAAATGCTTGAAAAAACTGCATAAATGTTGTAAATGCAATCGCATCTTGCTTTGATTGGCGATTTAGGTCAACGTCAGAGTACTAAGAACTATGTCTACACAAAATTATAAAAAATAATAAGTGTTGATTCATTATCATCTAGGTCAGTAAAAAAGAGTCGATGGTTCTATTTATCGCTGGACCAAAGGGTAATATGTATTAGTTATCACTATTAATGCCAGTAATTGCGCTCAATTTATTTTATTTATTTATTTAGCAATGTGTCTTACTACCCGTTCGGGCTATATGCCTAAATACTAATTAAACTAATGGGCTAGGACTTGGGAAGGTTGAATTTAAAGAAAGTGAGCCCGCATTGGCGTGGAGGGAGAGTGGAAAATCATTTAGGTAAAACCACCCCCAGTTTATCCGACCGATATTCAAACCTCAATCTCTGTCTTTTGGAAGTCTAGCTCAACAAGAAACAAGTGCGCTAGCTAACTACGCCACCGAGGCGAGTAATTAAGCTCAATTGCCACAGAAATCGGTCTCGTGAAGCTCAGAACTCAGAGAAGAGAGCTCAGACCTTGAAGGAACAATATTTTATATGTGTAGATAGAGCTTCCGGTTGATATTAATATACTGGTCATGAAAGTAGTTTGTGGGCCCCATAACCCCGAAAAAAAAATAATGAACGCGACACAAAACAGCGTGACCAGTAAAAGGGAAATCACTTTCTACGAAACTAATGACGTCATTTAATTGTTGTATCAAGAGACTAGTCACCACGTGTCATTCGTTGTCAAGACTCTCCCCTTTTCCTCTTCCAGCTTCCGATAAAACAGCAGCGGGTCCAGTTGGTAGCACGTGCTTGCCGCGTGCTCTTCTCCCCTTGCTATGTACAGAACCCGCCGAACTCGACGATCACATAGGTTGCATAGCTCGCAGGGGCTAGCAGTTGGAACCCACCTTAGTGGCGTAGTTGGCTAACACGCTAATTTCGTGTTGAGCTAGACTGTCGAGGACGGTAAATTGAGGCTCGAATCTCACTAGGATGAGCTCGAGGTGGTTTTTATTAAATGGTTTACCACTCTCCCTATACGCAAATGCGGGTTCACTTCCTCTTTATTCAACTTTACCAATTCATAGCCCATTAGTGTAATTAATACTTAAGAGTACAAACCCGAAGGGGTAGTAAGACGCGGTGCTAAGTATTATTAACGGTTGGCTCCTCTCACTAAGTTTTTCTTATCACTATTTACCTATTATTAATAAAATTAATAATTTGTTTGTTATGATAATTGCACGATATCTACCGCACGCAGAGGTTTAAAATTTTAAAAATTAGTAACCCCTGTGTACGAACAGGTAACACCTCGAAGCCGGAACTTTAAAATTTAACTAAATTAAAGGAAAAACCATTCTCCCGAGCAAAGCCAGGTACTTCAACTGGTTTTATATATTTGTGTTCTAATGCCAGTATTGGCTATCGTTGGGTTGAAATACGTACATCAAAATCTTTGGTAAGAGAAGAGAAAATGGGTATTTTTATAAAAAAATTAATCAGCACTTGTCTAGATAAGCGAAGGACAAGCGCAAGCAATCACAGTATATCAAACCGGAATTTTATCACTGACCTCAAGGAATACGAGTCAAGTTAGCTTTAATGAGTTATATGAATAAACTTAATTTAAATCACGAGACTTCGATGTGCTTAAGTTTAATTTCTGACAGAAAGTAACCGAGAAATTTTATTGTTGTAGGAAAGGTAAACAAAAATTGCTACTGTGTACATTTTGCACTGGAAGCAGTTAGATTGTTTCACGCTCATAGAATCACCCCTTCTGAGAAACTTTGGTTCGTATCTTGGTGAGGTTTAAGCTTAGTGTTAAATGGAGAGGTAGCAGCAATAAGAGTAAAAGAGATTTTAAGAAAGCTCAGATTTCAATACGAGCTGCGATATTCCTCTCACCAACCAGTTTTTACCAAGTGCCTTTAAAATTAATAATTTAAATCTATATGAATAAGTCCACTAGATGTATAACCCTAACTGGTGGGAATGTGAATAAAGGCATGTTAGTCTCATCTACTTGGGTTTATCTGTGACAGAGGCTAAGGTTTGAACCTTGGTCAGGTGCACCTAAGTGATTTTCCCTCAATGGTTTCCCACTTTCCCTTGATGAATATGTGGGTATATTTAATCTAAATTCTACCTTACTCATCTATACTCCATCAGTGTAAATATGTGGATAGCCCGGACGGATAATAGAAGGTGGAACAATTATTATTTTTTAAGTTTCCTATCTGGTATATAGTCCTATCCGAAAAAAATCCATTGAGTTATCTTTTTCGTCATCTTTCTCTTACTCTCGCCCGTCTCTCTTCTGTTTTCATTTTAACTTTTACTCCCCTCTTCCTCTCTTCCTCCCTTCCCCATATTCAGTTCTGTTCCGCCCCATATCCCACGCTTCGTATTCACCAACCTTGCTCCGTGGACAATCTAAATTACTCACCATGAAAATAATATATATATAAAAAAAAAGAACGGGAAGTAAAAAAAAAACCCTTCATTTTAGATCATCGAAATCATCAATTCTGTCGTCAACATCATGATCGTAATTATCAGTAACACTGCCCGCGTCTGTCTACCTATCGCTGTGAAATACCAGTCACTTAATAGCTCAGCCCCTTGGGACACTTTTGGATGGCTCCCAACTCCCTCCCTCATCCCTGTTTTCCTCCCTTTTTTTTCCCCCGGCGTCCTCACACCACCATATTTCCGACGTCATATTACATTATAAGGGGTTGCTACTCTCTATATAAGTTTGACAGCGTACAGGTCTTGACAAGTGTCTCCTCGGCGGAAGGGAAGGTAACGTGTCTTCTGAGAGTTGTTTTGTCGATTGTTTGAAAGTGTTTGACGCGGTCTTCTGTTTGGTAGCAGAGCGTTTTTTGGAAGAAAGGGTCGGAGACCATGCTAACGACACCGAGCAACGGTCAGTTCGGTGAGAAATAGGAAAAGATAAAAGAAGGTAGCAACTCTAAGGTTGACAGTGTGAAACGGATTACACTTATATTAATAATAGTGTATTTATAAATGATATTTATTATTATTATTGTTATTATTATTATTATGTTTCACCATATGCAGGCATATGTCAAATAGTTAAAATGTAATGGACTAAAACGAGAGTTAAGGTCAGTATTTTTAACAGTTTTCATAATAAAACTTTGGCCAAAATTAATAAAAAATATTGCTCATGAAGATATCTCATCAGTTTTTGAATATTTGTCATGAGCATCATGGAATTTGATTAGAAACATTTTAAATTAGAATAAAATATCCTGCTTAAATTTCTTCACACTTATGACAAATATTCATTAACTTTTTATATTACTATATGCATAAAATTAAACTAACGTGTCAACTGGATAAATATTTTATTTTATTTTGGCCAATATTTTGTTACAATAACTGTAAAAAAAAATGTGGACCTTAAACTCTGGTTTTCGACACAGTTTTCAATAAATTTTCAAAATGAAATCTAATAAAAAGATTTGTCTTCAGGCCCGGAAGCGCCCAAGGAGGTGGCTCCAGCGGCAGTCTTTCCGAGTGACGTCACTCTCCACCGAGTTCAAGCCGGCTCGACACCCTTCTCTGTGACTTCAAGTATGCTGCTACTGCAGACACAGGTGAGCACTGATACACTACACTTCATTGTATTCGATAGTACCTTACCAGTCACGCTAAATAGTTAGGCGGAAAACTCAACATGACCATCTGGCCGTCAATTCATCAGCGATGGAAAGGGAACTAAATTAATTTTACAATTAAACCTATTAGCACATTTTAGATCCTGACTCGGAAACCTTAGATCAATAAATAGAACATCATAATATATAATATTATTAAATTCAATTAGTAGAAAGAAAGTAAATCTTTAAAACTTCTAAAATGTTTTAACGTCTTTTTTTTAAATTGAGCCGTGACCTGTTTTCCTAATATATTAATAATTAAAACAAAGTCATTGATATAATTTTGTAATAAAAACCAATACGGTTCTCAAATGTTTATGTTTATATATATATATATATATATAGTCCTCCTATATTTACTATTGGCAAAATTGCTTTAAGAAGCCTAGTTTTTTTCTATTTTAAATATTGTGTTTAAAAGTTTAATTTACTATTACTTATATAAACATTAGTCATATTTAAAATAGTATTTAATATCTACTTAAATATTTCATATATATTGTGCAAAGGAGTCGTCGAAATTTCTACTAAAGATACAAATTAAAAATAAATAGTTGGTATTTGACTATGTTATATTTGTTCAAGGAATAAAATAATTATAAAAAATACAAAATAATCACTATTGAGAGGAAATATTAACTCTACCAAAAATCGCAACAAAAACACTATTTCTTCTAGCTGAATTTGAATCACGTGTTAAATTCTCACATAAAACTCTGAGTTACACTTTACCTTTTGCTATGAAGTTTTGATTAATATTTAACTCTTAGCTTTTAAAATTAAAAGTACATGCTAAGTTTTAACTTACCTATGTAATAAAAACATATCATAAGCTATGTAACTCTTACATGAACATAAATACAAAAAAAAAACCTCTAAAATTCACGCTTACCAACTTGTAAACCATATATTCTTATGTTTTATTTCTAAAAAAATATTAGTTAAACTAAAGTCTCAGGTATCATGTAAAAGAAATTACTGTGTGAATGAATTTGAATGAAAATATTGATTATATAAACCTTAAAGATTGTATTTTGTTGCAAAAGATTATCTTACGTAAAACTTATTTCACTGAAGTCAAGGATTACAACACCTCAGGACATATTTATAGCTGGGTTCAGATGTTAAATACATGACGATTTCTCACCATATCAAGATAGTGGAAAAACTTGTTTTCTACGACCAAGACAGGATAGCCACAACGATATCTTACATTAAATATAAAAATACTCTGCAGCAAATACAAATCCTCACTGTTCCCAACAAAATAACACCAAGTTTGCAAATATTATGTCACTTTATTGAATACATCAGTTGTGTGTACATTTCCGTAATTTTTAAATGCTTAACCATATTTAATAAATATGAAAACCTTAAATTTTGTCTCATATCTTTTTATTAGTGGTATAAATGAGAAGAATATATTCTGTTTTATTGTCTATACACTTATGTAATATCACATGTTTCTGAAAACATATTTAAATTACGTTTCTAATGTAAGAATAAAATAATAAACTTTTTAATTTTAACTTAATTAAAATACTGGTTTAACTTATTTTATAAAAATTTAATATTTCCAGAAGTTATTTAACTTAGTCTCTACTATTTTAAATGGGAGTGTAGAGGATGCGAGTAAAGGGGAGGGTTTTCGGAGTTTTTATAAGGCCTGGCGTTCCTCACATTCACAAGATGTCTCGTCAGAGGTGAAGGAAGGGTTTGGTAATCAGATAAATCTGTGCCGGGACCGAGGATTGAACCCCGGCCACCAGCACAGAAGTCTGACACCTTACCCCTAGACCGTCAGGTCACCATAGCAGCATTAAATGAGAAAAAGTTGTCATTAAATTCAGAGACACTCTTGACAGGTATTCAACAACTACTGTTGATATCACCATGTGAAGAAAATTAAACTGTACTGAACTTGTACTGAAGAAATAGGTTATTTAATTTTACCAAAAAAAGTTTTTAAATAAAAGCCCTAAAATACGGCCCTTGATGTTTTCCCTACAATTCCACCTTAAAAGGTTTACACCTACATAGTCAAAAGGTTTTGTATGGGTTTTTTTTAGGAAAGACATATCTACATAGATTTAAAAGAATATTATAAAAACTTTTAGAAATGATAGCTTTGCTTTCATATTTTGATTAGGTAGATTAGTAATATTTTTGTATTTATCAATTTGAATAATGTAACTTAGAATCAATTTATACAAAATGCACAAACAATATAATATTAGAGTAAATATATATATATATATATTTAAACATTTTAAACACTTATGCGCTCCTAAATGTGGCTCTTATCTGAGTTATAGTGTGTCATATGGTCATTTTATTGTATGTTCATTTAGTTTATTTTTTTGTAACGTAAATGTAAATAAAATATGATTATTATATTGCAATTACTACTTGGTTTAGACACACCCTATATTTCGCGGGGTCATTTCATATTGCAAATCTCTGACAAGACATCTTGTGAATGTGGGGAATGCCAGGCCTCCACCGTGGTTCGGATTCCACGTTAAACTGTGTGTCCTCCATTTCATCTCACAATCACCCTACCATTACACATTAGCGTAAGTGCGTATAACCCGAACGGGTAGTAAGAAGCGGTGATAATAATAATAATAACATATTGCAAATGTCACTTACGTCTAATTAGTAACTATTGTTTTTCTTAAATGTTTAACAATAACGTTATTTACAAAATTGTTTAAGTAAATACAATGTATATATTCTTATTGTATTCATATTCGTATTGTTATTAAATAATAGTAGGCTTGGATAGCATCAGTTTTTATTTGGGACCCCTTGATTCATTAAAAAAAAAGTTGACATGTTTTATAAAGAGTAATCTTTCATTAAATGAAAGCGATACATTTCCCTCCATTATTTGTCCACATGAGCGCCCATGCGTGATGGCACTACTTTTAAAGCGATTGCTATATTGACTAGCGTGGTGTCAAGTTTCCCGCGCAAATAATTTTGGTGGGGGTGAAGAGGGCAAACAATACTATCGTGACCATTGTTGTGTCTTCCTTAACAACAAAATGTTGCTAAGTGTTTCACAGTGAGCACAATTGTCCCCTTTCCCCCTATTTCCCCTCCCACCATCTCTTGCTTAAGATTCAAACGGGCAAGTTGGCCTCTGTTAGTTTAATTAGGATAGTTAATGGCATCTTTATTTACGAGACAAATACGAATCTAGACTTCTAATCTTGGAAGTGATAGACAAGCGTTATTTTCACTGGATCGTGCTAAGTATCCTAAATATTTGTATTCACTTGATAACTATCTTAAACAATAATTAATATCTACTTAAGGAAATAAACTATTCAAAAACATTGATATACAGATTTTTTTTAAATTCATATTACTACACTTAGGTTTATTAAACCAACATATTCGTTTGTTTTATTTCTTATACTCAAATTTTTATGTGTTTTTGCTTGATTGATTTGTTTAACCTGTGTTTAGAAATGAATGTTTTTATTATATATAATTTAGTATTATTATTCAAGGACATAAATGAGTAAGCCTACAAAGTATTTGCTTAAATTATAGTAATTTGAATAAATAGCTAGCTCAAACTAATTTAAGTATATGTAGAGATGTAATCTCTCCGTGTTTAAGCGTCATAGCTTGCTCAGCCATTCTACCCCAGGGAACATTCACCGATGATCACGCCATCTAAGACGTATGTCACACCATAGACTGAATTGTATTTAATGGGAAGGTTGAGGTTCTAATTCTATATTGGTACACTAGGAGTTGCTCTCCCGTCCTAGTTTCATGCGTGGGCTAGTGCATTTCCTTTAAACCCACCCTACTCATCTCTATTCTCTAGATAAGTGTTTCTCAAACTTAACCTAGTATCGTTCGATGCGGATGTGGGTCACTTTATAAGCATTCAATGCACACGTAGACCATTTTATAAGCGTTTGATACACATGTAAATCACTTTAAAAACGTTCGATGCACATGTAGACCACTTTATAAACGTTCGATGCACATTTGGGTCACTTTACAAGTGTTATATGCACATGCGGGTCACTATATAAGCATTCGATGCATATATGTACCTCTTTAAAAGCATTCGATTCACATGTGGATCACTTTATCAGCGTTCAATGCATATTTGACTAAGCGTTCGAGGCACATATGCATCATTTCAAAAGCGTTATATGCACATGTAGACCACATTATAAAGGTTCAATGCACATATCGACCACTTTATAAGCGTTCGATACACATGTGGACCACTTTATAACCGTTCGATACACATGTGGACCACTTTAAAAGCGTTAGGTGCACATGTGGACCACTTTATAAATGCCCGATACACATGTGGACCACTCCAAAAGCGTTAGATGCACATGTGGACCACTTTATAAATGCCCTATACACATGTGGACCACTTTATAAGCGTTCGATACACATGTGGACCACTTTAAAAGCGTTAGCTGCACATGTGGACCACTTTATAAATGCCCGATATACATGTGGACCACTTTAAAAGCGTTAGATGCACATGTGGACCACCATGTGGGTCACTCACCTTAATATATTACTTACCTGTCCCCTTGCCGAACCCAAAAACTCTATAAATGTACTGTGGGTATTTATCAAGCAGTAAAAGACCGAAATTTGCTTGACCTGGTCTCTTAAACAAATTTCACAATTAATATTACTTGTGGCTCCCAAGTATTGTTGACCTAGTGGCCTTAACCTGTAAATCTGGTAAATTACAATTGAACTCTTTCACATAATATTAGTTATCTCTTTGTGGTCTAATCTACGGACCACAGTTTAGTAACCACTAATCTAGATTGATCATTAAAATAATCCACCCCGATAGGCTAGGACTCACATTTTCCCTGTCGGATACATCCGGGATTATTTTTATTGAGTTTTTTCCATCATATCCCCCCTTGTACCGTGTCTTACTAACCATTCTGGTTATATGATTATGTACTAATTACGATAGTGTTTTTAGGTATTGGGGAGGTCATAGCTATAGGAATTGTACCAACGTTTGCGTGGAGGGGAGAATGGAAAGCAATTTTGGTAAAACCAACCTCAGTACACCCGATCGTATTAGAACCTCAATCTACCTATCATCGGCAGTCTAGTCTACTCAGAGAATAGCGCCTTAGACCATGTGGTCACAGAAGTGGGTCTCTTTCCAATTGCTTGTTGGTGTATTTACTTAAAATAAGTTTTTTTTCACAATTGATTTCGTAATATTATTAGCTATTATAAACTGCGGAGAGTACAGATAGTAACATGCCTTGCACTGTAAAAATCATATGTGTGTGTGTGTTTGTGTATGTGAGAGAGAGAGAGAGTAAGAGAGGAGAGAGAGCGATGCTCATCCTCGTTCCGGCGCCAAAAAAGCGCGAGCGCTGACATTTCACTTTGAATATCTCCCTTGTGGCGTCTCCGAAACCCTCTCCCCCCCACCCAGCCAAGTTTCGGTAGGATTATGATTATCCGCGTGGTTTTCCAAGCGTGACGCCGTGACGCCGCGACGCCCGACAATCTGAACCCACTCGCCCCTCGTCCCCCGTCAAGATTGCACTGCTCCCTTGTGGGAGTTCGGAGGACTATTAATTGAACCCACACAATGGACTCGCCTGTTTATGTGGCATGACGGCCCGAACAATAGCTACCCGCTAGTCTCTGCCAAATTAATACCATTTTAATATACTTTTTATATTATTAAAAAAAAGTATATTAGAAAAGTTCCCGGGTTCAATAGAAGATTAAACCCACTTGGGTGGCCGTATAGTCTAAGGCGTCACTCTCGCAGTAGGTTAAACTGCCAATGACGGGTAAATCGAGGTTTTAATTTCGGTCGGGTGTACTCAGAGTGATTTTCCAAAATGGTTTTCCACTCTCTTCCCACACAAATACGGGTACACTTCCTATGGATATAACCTACCGTATCCGTTAAACCATTAGCGTAATTAATACATACGCGTATAACCAGAACGGGCAGTGAAACGTGGTGCTAAAAAAAAAGTAAAAAAATAAGAAGATTAATACCAGTTTGGTGTGGTCGTATGGTCTAAAGCGTCATTCTCGCATTAAGCTGGATTGCTGATGAATGACGGGGAGATTGGGGTTCTAATCCTGGTCAGATGTACTGAGGGTGATTTTTCCTAAACGATATCCACTCTTTTTTTTCACGCAAATTTGGGTACATTTCCTCTAATCTCAATCTTCCCCATACCAGGCTTAAAATCACGGATAGACCAAATACACAAAAATATAAAAATATATTGAAAATTTTTAAAGATTAAATTGATCAAAACTCCATAGTTGTTTGATTCAGGTCTGTCCTTCGGTGACTTATCCTAACTTGATTATAGGACAATCACATCAACCAAACTTCATACCATTAATTTACCACTTGTAGAAAGGAAACAAACCCATTAGTTCAAACTTTGATCCCTGCTGGGAATTGATCGTGGTACCCTTACAGATCAGTAAACAGATGCTCTACAGTAGAAGTTAATATTTCGTTTGGTGTTGTTTATTTTCGCTTGTGGTGCGTGATTTGATTATATTTGTGTGAGAAGTGATCCATTTTCTGCAGCTATTGTTGGCTTTTGGGGTTTTTTCCACCACGTCTAACTACCCGTCTGAATAAAAGTGGCATTTTAGAGGTAGTGTGCCAGCATTTTCATGGAGTAGTAATAATAAATAATTTATTAAAAAATCATCCTCAATACTTATGGCCGAGATTAAAACTTTGACCCTCCTCCTCCACCCTTTCCCCTACAATTATTGGAAAATTTAACCAGATGAACCTAACAACGTAGTCCACGTGCCCACTAATTTAGGTTTTATTCTTGTCACTTGGATTGTTTTTTATGAAAGTACATGTTTATGTGTACTTCCTAAAAAAAATTACTTTCAAAACAAGGGATACCCCCTTAAATGGTTTGAATGGTCTAAGGCGTCACGCTCGCAATAGACTAGACTGCCGATAACAGGGAGATAGGGATTCTAATCCCAGTCAGGTTTACTGAAGGTCGTTTTTCCTCAATTATTTTTACCCTCCCACCACGCGAATGTGGGTACGATTCCTCTCATTTCTACCTTCCTCATCTCTAACACATTAACGTAATTAGTACATATATACGTATAACCAAAATTGGTGGTAGGATGGGATGCTAAAAATGCAAGTGATAATAATCAGAGGGAGGAATTTAGAGGAAATTCTTCCGCATTCACGTGGAAAGAGAATAAGAAAATTGTATGAGGAAAACCATCGGTGTATACTCGGGCGGGATTTAAACTCCTATCTCCCGTCAACGGTGACCAAGAACAATACGAGCCTAATAACCTATACCGTATAGTCACCGCTGTGAGTGGTTTTTTTTTAACACAGGGCTAATTGTATACTTACGAACCTACTTAACCTAAGATATTAGACACTAAACAACCAACGGAAGTAGAAAGGTAAACTAAAACACGATCGATTAAGCATGGATAAAATTTAAATGTTGGATGAGATGAGTAATAGAATAACTACGAGTTTGGATGTATCAAGAATACTACAAGATTGATATTCTATCTATACGAATGTGTATATTTTAGAAATATTTTCACCAACTTTATAATTAGGAATGTTAGTACAACTTTGAGTAGATTAATATCTACAATATAAAATAAACCATCTAAGTGATTGACGTTTTACATTAATTCAGGCTATCGATTTAAATTAAGATCAATTAAAAAATAAAGATAAATAGAAACCGTTCTTTATTTTACGACAGGGAAGTAAAGGTTCGAGACCTGGTCAGATGTACCGAGAGTGGTTAGTCCTAAGTGGTCTCCTACTCTTCTTCTACGCAAATGCGGATACATCTCCTCTTAATTCTACCTTTAGAATTTCTTCCATTTCAACGTATTTAATATTATATTTGAATCAAATAGCCAACGCTATTATTATGCATTTTAGTGAGGATTACTCCATCTAGATATCATATTCTGAAAATTGAAAAATGGCACCTGGACACGGGAATCGAACCCGGGATCTTTGGCTTAGTACGCCAATGCTCTTACCACTGGCGTACTAAGCCAAAGATCCCGGGTTCGATTCCCGTGTCCAGGTGTCATTTTTCAATTTTCAGAATATGATAATATTATATTTGTTTAGCCCGAACCAGGTAGTGAGATGCAAGGAAAAGAATAAGATTATGTTATAAAAAAATGTAAATGTTATTAATGCTCTTTCCCTGTATTTTGTGGCACCCCTGTTGAAATTCACTCCTTTAGAGTCATTGAACGTGCACTTCTTTTACCTTGAAAGATAACAAGCTTACCTTGCGTATTCCCAATATGGTGCGGCTTACATGGTAGAACCATAGTGGAACTCGTCAAGGTAAGACTGTTAGGTTTCGCTGAAAACTGAGGGTATTCATTTTTTCTCAATGTTCTACACCCTGAAAGTGAACCAGTTGTGCTTGAGAGAGTTTAACCTTGTCCAATATTGTGGCCACCACACCTCTAACAACAGAAACAACCAGTCTGATTTTGTCCGTCTGTGTGGTCTCCCCACCAACTTTAACCTTGTCACAGCAGTGAAGGGAGGCAGGGACGCTTTCTCCCTCGTCCTAAAAGCACGCCGCGGGCGCGTGAGCGCACGCTAAAGGGACGCCCGCCGACCTTTGTAGCTTGTGTTTGCGAGATAAGACTCTTCCCCCTCTTGTTGCATCCTATGGGGTGCCTGATGTCGCCGCGCATGGACACGAGGGACGAAGAGACGGACGACCAATCGGAGGCCGGGGCGGCGCCTCCACCGACGCCTAGCGCCGCCCCGGCCCCCCTCACCCCCCCGCTGGTACGAGTCTCACGGGGTGACTGTGTAGGAGTCTTTGGTTACGTCTTTTTGCACCCACCATTGTTCTTCAATCAGTTTTTAGTCTTGCTTTATTGAACATTATTTGAAATTTATTATTTGAATGGATTTTTGGATTCATATAAAGAGGGAGGGGAATTTTTTTATCGTTTTTATTTTTGTTTTTTTATTTCAATAGCATGATAGACTTTTAATTAAATGTTATTGTGCGAAAAATAATTTTAACCGTTTTGTTGGATACGTATGCATTTAGATGTTCATTAATGTTTTCCGATTTACTTACAAACTCAATACTCCAAAATGTTGTTCTCTTAAATAAGATAAAAGTGAACTTTTCAATAAGAAGTGCTAATTCGTGTCGCCTGTGAAACTAATGACTAGCCAAGTGTTAAGAATAAATGGCGCTTAAGTTCAGTTAAAATTAAATCGTCAAAGTTGTAAGACACCAGAAAAAAAGTGCTATTTTTTATCTTTAAAAATAAGTATTACATTTACGGGTAAAGTATGAAAACTAAAGATCGTATATTATGTTAAACACCATATTGATTATTTTTTAAAAAATATTTTTAATCCTTCCAAATTTGTAATTGCCTGTAGATTTTTAAGTACATCTAAATACGAACGTCGTAAGAATATATTTTGAAAACGCTCGTGCTAATTTCCTTTATGGCTGGTTGTTTTTATTGTTGCTCCTCTTTTTCGATTGTTGCTCGAGTGGTGAATTAAGGTGCAACGTTGGGTGTCTAAATGTGATTGGAATGGCCGCTATGATTTGCTTGCTCATAGTGTCTTGAATGCATCTCTGTTGTGTACAGATTGTATGGCTTGATCAGAATCTGGTACATCTCGTTATGTCGAGAAAACATTTAGTGTCTATTTCATTTCATTTTTTACTAATTTGTTCATCATATTCATCTGTATTCTATGACAAAGTTTACTGATAATTACTGTGTTAGATTAAGTGATTTAGAATGTGCTCTCATAATAAGTGTTCATAATTTTATTTTTTAAATGAAGGAAATTAGAATTTATTATATACATCTAGGATTTTAAAGAGGAGTGATCAAGGTGGCAAATCAAATGTTATTTTATTATATTTAAATTTAATTTATATATTACCCACTTCAGTGGTAGAATGGTTTTAGGCGTTACTCTCTCAAAACACTGGACTGTCGATTACGGGGAGATCAGGGTACAAATTCGGATCAGTTGTGCTGAGGAGGCTGTTTTTTTTTCTAGAGGGTGTTTCATTTCCCCTTCACGCAAATGCGGGCACTATTTATCCCAAATTCAACCTTCCTCGTCTATAACACAATAGCGTAATTAGTTTGTGATTTATCGAGTAAACTTGTATGTATGTTTGAACCAAGAAGTTTTGTGGTTTTTGGTTTCAAAAATGTATGATAGACTGATATAACCAGTTGTTTAGTATTTTAAACTTATAATTTAGACATATTAGAATTTTGCGTGAAATAAACTTTCATAATGTAAAAACACATTTTTTCCGTGGACAGCAATTATAATATTTTACTTTATTATTAGATTTATTCTATAAGTATTGGTAATATCTAACAAAAAATGACAGATACGTATCACATGATTTGTAGGAACACGTGAAAGTAGATTTAGTAGATTTTAAAGCTACTAGAAAAGGTTATTCCTGTGAAAATTCCACTGTACTTTTATTAACTTATTTTTTAAATATTACGTTTCTTCGAAAAGAACCAAATTATAGGCTGTTGATTCTTTATTACGTTCACCTTGAGACCCGATTTATTTAATTTTGTTCAGACCCGACCTCAATATTACGTTGAAAGAAATCGTAATTATTTAACTAATACATTTATTTTGTTATGTATTGTTCCTTTCCTATGATGAGAATATTACTCTAGAAGTAAAATTGCGCTTAGGAACACATTTTATTATTATTATTTTAAGTTTTATTTGAAAGGAAATAAATACTTTTCAAATATATACAAATATTTTTAAATTTACACTCCGTTTACCACCTACCGTGATGGATTACACTATGGTGCAGCATAAATATATATATA
>CABEEJ010000650.1:106102-118225 GCA_901482245.1 Timema douglasi
CTGACGCCTCTAAACACCTCGCAGGTGTACTGTTGTTGATAGAAGACGTGTATTTCCAACTCCAACCTCCCAGTCCCCGGTCCAGACGAGACTGACGCCTCTAAACACCTCGCAGGTGTACTGTCGTTGATAGAAGACGTGTGTTCCTTTTCCAGGCCCCGTTCGGATCGAGCAGTTTCGCGGACCTGCTGTCCGCCCCCTACTCTGAAGAGACTGGTACCCTCACCGAGGAGCTCGACCCTTTCCCGGACGTGGTGTTCCCTCCTCAGGAGCTGTCGCCTTCACACGACTCCCCCGCCCCGCTGCCCAGCTTCCAGGTTAGTGTGAGTATACCCGACGCACCATAAGTTGAACTAACGTGAGAATGCGCAAAGGTGAACCGGCCTTAACTGGGACAGTCGTGGTAGATAGGAGCACATTGAGATACGACGACCCTTTTCTTTGTTTGGGTCGCGTTTCTAATGGAGAGTCATGACGTTTTAATATGAAACATCTCGGTCTTAACATATTGGCATATACACATACATACAGCATGCATACATGCAAACATATATAATACATACATACACACATACACACGAATAAACATTTATATACATATATATGTATATATACGTATCTTATATATAATTTGATAAGCCCGTTTCCAGTAGTAGAATATATATATATATATATATATACTTATATATACACGCATATATAGGCTACACGCGTGTACAACACATGCATGCATACACACGCTTACATACACATACATGCACATGCATACACGCTATCACATACATACACATACATGCACATGGATAACCGCTATCACACACATACACACACACACACACATGAATACATATGCTTGCATACACACATGCATACACACACGAATGAATACACATGTATATATAAACTTAATTACACTATATTTAATTTGTTTCCTTAGAATGTTTCCAAAAATAATAAATATACATAAGCTTACATGCATACACATGCATATATACACATACACTTCCTATCCCCGTGGCGCTTAAGTGGTCATAGTGGCCAATCAATCTTTAATAGACCCTGGCGCAAGTCCTGATAGTGCTTTTCTTCTTATATTTTCATCCTGTGTTAGGTTTTTCCCTCTTAAATGGTTTTCTACTAGTCATTCAGGAAAATGCAGGTACATTTCTTTAATCAACCTTCCTCATCCAGCCCACAATATAGGCCTATTTGCATCCAATCCAAACAGCTATTAAAACGCGGTAAAAAATAAAAAAATAAAAATCTAACCTAACCAATGCGCTAGCATCCGTCTGAAAGCAGAGTATAAAACTACGTTGTAGTAAAATCATCAAAGTTGCAGTTAGTATGAACTCGAACCCTGGTCTCTCGAACCAGAGCGTAGAGTTTTAACTGCTCCACCGGCCTCACTCGTATTTTATATATAAACATAACTTTAATTTTAAAATTGTACTTTGCTTTTATACAACCATACATAACTCATCTGCGTTTCAGCTGAAACAATAAATAATAATTAACATATTTGTTAGTGTTAGTGGTTACCACGCCTGACTCTGACCTGAGATATCGGGGTTTGAAATCAGGTCAGGTCTACTAGGGCGCAGTTTTATCAAAATGGATTTCTAAGCCCCTTTTCAAACGGATGACTGCCTGTAGTATAGTTGTCAGAGCTCTTGGATACAGATACAGAAGTCTCGGGTTCAATCCCCGGCGCCTCCATATTTTCTGTGAAGCATTTGTTTTGGAACGAGGTAAACTCGGCCTCGTGAGGACAAATGAGCAGCTATTTGAATGAAAAGTAGCAGCTCAGGTCTAGAAAACTGATATGAACGATCAGAGGGCTAGTTGTGTTAACAACATAACACCTTCTATCCGCAGAACTAGGCATTATCTTCACCAACAGACAGTGTCCGTTCGGTTGGTATGGCTCGATTGTGGGCTGACGTCATTGAGGATTTTTTTAAATGGCTACTGAGACGTTTTATTAAACTTTTTCCTCCTCATATTTTCCCCTAGATTGAACAATAAAAGTATCTAACCCTAAAACCACAAATTTTCACTTTTAAAAGTTTGACATATTTAAATAAGGTTTTTATTCCCCCAATTTGATTTCCCATCCTCCTTCCTGTTCATTTATTCTTAGTTTTCCTTTCTACCTTGTTATACTAAGTTGGTAAAAACATTTTTGTTGATCGTACCAATATAAATATTAGCTTAATTTTATAAACTCTCTTACATAATATAAACCAAATTATCCTTTATCTTTTCGTTTACCTTGAAGGTGTCACTTTCTGTCGAAATTGTTTGTTTTGTTTTTTAAATCGGACGTTTTGATCTTCGATTGCTCGAATACTGTAGTCTTATAGATTCGAACTAATCGTAAGATATAATCTTAAATTTAAATTTGATGGCCTTGAATTTAAATACTAATTTTATGCAAACTTTTGAATAATTTTTTTCAGCGAAATTAATTGGAGAAACATTGTTTATTTCAATTTATCTCAAATTTAAGAATACACATTCTAAAATAAATACAAATTTTTAAATTTTCTCAAAATAAATGATCTCGTTATTAAATATGGTACACAAACAGCCAAATCAATATTAAATGTCACCCAAAAACTCCTTTCTAGCGTAGCCTTTATTATATAAACCATACAAGGTTTATTTTTTTGTTATTTAACTAAAATTTTCGTTAAAAAAAATAGTACAGTTTTATATCTTAGAGGATTAATATTTGAATTACGGTGACCTGGTGGTTGGTCTAGGGGTAAGGTGTCAGACTTCTATGCTGGCGGCTGGGGTTCAATCCTCGGTCCCGGCACAGATTTATCTGATTATCAAACCCTTCCTTCACCTCTGACAAGACATCTTGACGTAAGTGCGTATAATCCGAACGGGTAGTAAGACGCGGTGCTAATAATAATAATAATAATAATAATAATAATAATAATAATATTTGAATTAGAGATCAGAAAGAAATTACTAACTTAGATTCTAGAAGAATATAATTCGACCCATCTTTAAATTATCTCACGCGAAAAATAAGAACATAAATATTTTCAACATGTTTTCAGTAACGGTAAATAAAAGTTGTTTGCTATCAAACTCCTTTTAAAACATCAATATACACTCAAGCCTTATGTTAATTTAGAAGTGGATGGATAAAAACTGGTTTTTAAGATTCCCAAGTTAAGGTTAGTTTCATTTGCGCATTGATATATTGTCCAGCTTATATTGTAACGAGTATAGGCTGGTAGGAGAGTTGGTATAGTCTACTTGATGTCTTGAGTTTGGTTGTACTTAAATTGTAACAGTTATAGATGTAATGAGAATGATTGTACTTAAATTGTAACAGTTATAGATGTAATGAGTATGGTTGTACTTAAATTGTAACAGTTATAGATGTAATGAGAATGGTTGTACTTAAATTGTAACAGTTATAGATGTAATGAGTATGGTTGCCCTTAAAGTTTAACAGTTATAGCTGTAATGAGTATGGTTGCCCTTAAAGTTTAACAGTTATAGCTGTAATGAGTATGGTTGCCCTTAAAGTTTAACAGTTATAGCTGTCATATAAATGCTGTACTTAAATTTGATCAGGTATAGATTTCGTGAGAATGGTTCAACTTAGAATGTATAAGGTAAAGCTGTCTTGAGAATGCTATAACTTAAATTGTATCAGGTATAGCTGCTGTGGGAATGGTTGAACTTAAATTGTATCAGGTATAGCTGCTGTGGGAATGGTTGAACTTAAATTGTATCTGATATATGTGTTGAGGGAATGATTGAACTTAAATTTTACGGGTTTTTCTGTCATGAGAATGGTTGAATTTGATTTTATCAAAAGTTATATAAAGTGTTAAATATGTGTGCATGCTATAGAGCGTTATTTTACTTGAATATATTGATATGACTAGTTTCTGCATGTACAGTAAAGTTTATTAATCCTCAAAAGAATTTTTTGAATTAGATTTTTTCTAAACGAGTTAACAAAAATAGTGTACTTTCTTTATTAAACTAGGTTTTCAAATTAAAATTACAAAAATATCTCCATGTAGGTCCTGGGGTTTTGTTTGAATCAATTAATTTCAGTAATCCCTGTGGGAGGATATTTATAATTTTTACTAAAGTGTAGTGTCGCCGATTATATTATATTTAATTTATTTATTATATTTAATTACTTGTCTTGGTCTGAGTCATCAGTCTACCAATAAAATGGATTGACGATGATGGGCAGGCCGTCGCTCGAATCTTAGCCAGGCCCAGTGGAGGTGTTTTTTCGCAAATGAGTTTTGTCTAAAGGATACTAATGTACCAATGTAGCATGTCCTGTTGTTGGTGTAGTACTTCCATCAAACGATGATCAGGTCCCCCCTTTCTGTCTGCAGGAGACGTACTCCCCGCGGTACATCCGCCCCCAATCTTCCACCTCGCCAGAGCTGACCAGCCTCTCGTCGAACTACGGTATCGTCACAAAGATGGAGGACGAATGCTACAACGTGTCGTCCTTCGCCAACCACCTCCAGCATCATCACCACCATCACCACCACCATCACCAGGCCACCCCCCACCATCACCACCATCATCAACCTCCCCTCCCTTCTCCAGCCCCCGCCTCACCTTATGACTTCACCCCCACTCACCCCACTCACCACCAGCCTCCGTTCTCGCCCTACTACCACCCTGCCCAGGCGAGCCCCGGGTTCGAGGCCGGCCCGGCGGTTCAAGATACTTACTCCCTGCCTCACTTCCCCAGCACAGCGGAGCTTCATGTGAGCACTTCCCTGAGTCCCCGACAGAGGAGAGCGTCGCTACCACTGCAGCGGTCAGAGTCCACCACCAGGTGAGTGTTACCTGACTCTACACGGGGGGCTGCACTTAGAGGGGGCTTTGAGACACCCCATCAAGGGAGTGTTACCTGACTCTACATGGGGGCTGCACATAGAGGGGGCTTTGAGCCACCCCATCAGGGGAGTGTTACCTGACTCTACATGGGGGCTGCACATAGAGGGGGCTTTGAGCCACCCCATCAGGGGAGTGTTACCTGACTCTACATGGGGGCTGCACATAGAGGGGGCTTTGAGCCACCCCATCAGGGGAGTGTTACCTGACTCTACATGGGGGCTGCACATAGAGGGGGCTTTGAGCCACCCCATCAGGGGAGTGTTACCTGACTCTACATGGGGGCTGCACATAGAGGGGGCTTTGAGCCACCCCATCAGGGGAGTGTTACCTGACTCTACATGGGGGCTGCACATAGAGGGGGCTTTGAGCCACCCCATCAGGGGAGTGTTACCTGACTCTACATGGGGGCTGCACTTAGAGGGGGCTTTGAGCCGCCCCATCAGGGGAGTGTTAACTGACTCTACACGGGGGGCTGCACTTAGAGGGGGCTTTGAGCCTCTTCACCAAGGGAATGTTAACTGACTACAAGGGCTGCACCTAGAGAAATTAAAAGTGTTTTGTTGATGATTTTCCACCTTTTTCAAAACCAGTGCTTATTACTAACAAGATGTGTGAAACGACACTCCCAAACACTCCAACGTATTGTTTTTCTCGGAACACTTAAAAGAGAGAATAATCGACTCCCGCTGGTATTTTAGCTCGTGTATTTCAAAGGTCTTGACCCCTGACCTAGGCTGACAGGTTGTTGACCTCTATCCTCTCCTTTGCGCCCCCCAGCAGGAGCGAGTCGCCGAAGCTGCGCCTGGGCGTGCTGGCCGCTGGAGGCCCCCCACCCTCCGCCTCTTCAAGCGCCTCCTCCTCGCCCGGCGTGGGTGACGGCCCCCCTGCAACCCCTACGCCTCCGCGGTCCCAGCAGGGCCCCACCCCTCCCTCCCCCTCGCAGCTGTGCGCCGTCTGTGGGGATACCGCGGCGTGCCAGCACTACGGCGTCAGGACCTGTGAGGGCTGCAAGGGCTTCTTCAAGCGCACCGTGCAGAAGGGCTCCAAATACGTCTGTCTCGCCGAGAAGGTCAGTGTCTCTTTCTCTCGCTATTTATCTCTGGACTTGTTTTCACGAGGAGAGCGTGGTCGGCACTTGGGGCCAGATTTATAGGCTGACTTAGCGCGACTCTCATATGCAACAGACCCGTCTAGGTAGGTGTCGTCTTGTATTTAGTATAGCACTGCACTTGAGTTGTGTTGAGGCGTAAAATTGTCACTAAAAATGCCCCACACCGTTGAACCCAAGGACGAAAGCAATACGTCCTTGATACGTCCTTGGTGCGACGTTTGACTGGCAACTGTTTTATTGTAATTTACTTTTGTCTGCTAGAGCTCAGAACTTTTATATTGCCCGTCATTTTAAATTATACTGTATGTTAAAATATACTTGTTTTATAATAAAACCGCTTCGGTGGCCGCGTGGTCTAACGCGCTACTCTCGCAGTAGACTAGACTACCTATGACGGGGTGATCGAGCTTCGAATCTCAGTCGGGTGTACTGAGGGTGTTTTTTTCCTAAATGGTTTTCAACTCTCCCTCTCCCCAAATTCATTTACGTGGGGCTAGAAAATCTACTCAACCCCTTTGGTGGCCATATGCTCTAAAAAATGAGTCACTATCGTAATAAGACTAGCTTAGATTGTCGATGACGGGCAGATCGGAGTTCAAATGCTGTACTGAGGGTGGTTTTTTCCTAAATGTTTTCCCACCCTCTCTCAACGCAAATTCAGGTACACTTCCTCTAAACATTAACCTTCCTCCTCCCTAACACATCATTATGCGTATAAACCGAACTGGTAGTAGCATTAGGTACTAAAAAAACCTATTAAAAGTGACAGCTGCAGATTACATGACTTGACGAATGAATACATGAAAAATAGAGCTAGTAGCTTTTCTAGCTGTCAGATAATGTTCTTCCTAAGACAATAGGACTGTAGCGTACATTTACTACAGGAAGATAGGTAGGCCTGTATAAGAGCAACTAGATCTTCTTTCATATATTTATACGTCAAGTCGTATAAAATAAGACTAATAATAATTGATAGAAAACGTTATCAATACTGACCACACTAAAATTAGTACATTTTTAACTGTTCTTCATAAGAAAATGGGACTGTATAATCTAAATTTCATAGAAAGAGTAGTTATAAAATATAAAAAAATAATGTTGCATTCAACATTTATAACATTTTTTATATTATTCATATTACTCTAAAGCTATTGATCATGTCCCTCAAACGTGACAGTTGCAAATCTCATGACTTGACGTATGAATATATTAAAATTATTTTATTAACTTTTCTAACTGTCAAATACCGTTCTTCCCACCATAATCGTACTGTAGTCTAGTTTTCTGCCGGTAACTACCACGAAGGTGTTTGCACTGTCGACTGAAGACGGTGTGTGTTTTTTGTGTCAGCAGGCGTGTCCGGTGGACAAGCGGCGCAGGAACCGCTGCCAGTTCTGCCGGTTCCAGAAGTGTCTCGCCGTGGGGATGGTGAAGGAGGTGGTGCGCACAGACTCCCTCAAGGGACGCAGAGGGCGACTCCCGTCCAAGCCCAAGTCGCCCCAGGAGAGCCCACCGAGTCCACCCGTGTCCCTCATCACCGCCCTGGTGCGAGCTCACGTCGACACCACTCCAGATCTCGCCAACCTCGACTACTCGCAGGTAAAGTCCGACCACCCTAGGATTTTTGTTTTCTGAAAGGACTTTTTCTCTACCAGAAATCTATTATATAGCAGGATATTGGTAGGAAAAAAGACCTTTCAGAGGTAAACTCCTACCGTGACTGGAGTATAGGTTCCCCTTTCCATCCGGGCTCAGAGATCGAGTGTTAGTTCGATCCCACGATACGGTTAGGTCGATCCCACGATGCGGTTAAGTCGATCACACGACGCGGTTAGGCTGTTAAGTTGGGAATGTTGAGAACACGAGAAAATGCCAGTGATTTTGCAGGTTTTATAGTAAAATATTTTTTTGGACAAAATAAACTAAACTATTTCTCCAGTAGAAACACAGAGTTTAGTTTTTCTTCACATGTTGATATCAACAGTTTTTTTTAAATTTGTGTAGTACCGCGTCTTACTACCCGTTTGAGTTATACGCTTAAATACTAATTATGCTAATAGGTTAGAAATTGGGAAGGTTGAATTTAGAGGAAGTGAGACCGCATTTACGTAGAGTAAGAGTGGGAAACCCATTCAGGAAAAACCACCCCCAGTTAACCCAACCAAGATTCGAACCTTTATCTATCCATCCTCGGCAGACTATCTCAACACGAATCTAGCGCGTTAGTCAACTACGCCACCGGGGCGGGTAACACTTGTTGAATATCTGTCATCAGCATAGAGGCATTAGATGAGAAACTTTTTGAATGAAGAGAAAAAAATCTGTCATTAAATTAGAGGACACCCTCGACAGATATTCAAGAACTTTTTATATCACCATGTGAAGAAAATTAAATTCTTTTTATTTCTATTGTTGAAATATGTGTTCATTTTAACTAAAAAAATTGTCTTTATATAATTATTATTAGCAACGCATCTTACTACCCGTTCGGGTTATACGCACTTAAGCTTATGTGTAATGGTAGTGTGGTTGTGAGATGAAATGGAGGACCTACAGTTTAAAGTGGAATCCGAACCACGGTGGAGGCCTGGCATTCCTCACATTCACAAGATGTCATTGTCAGAGGTGAAGGAAGGGTTTGGTAATCAGATAAAACTTTGCCGGGGCCGAGGATTGAACCCCAGCCGCCAGCATAGAAGTCTGACACCTTACTCCTAGACCGCCAGGTCACCCAATAGTTTTATATAAAAACTACAAAAATACTGCACTTATCTCGCCTTACCTTCCACCACACCGCAATACCTGACACCTCCACACAACCTCAATCCGTGGCTGTGTACATATATTTTCTTTTGCACCACTCATCTACTAGCATGCCATTTTTTTTCCCTGACGTTCTATTTGGCTGATATCGCGTCACTTCTTAGCTATAGCATAGCTTGTCTGCTAAAGCACAAATAATTGTGCCATTTGGCTGTGCTGGCTAACGTGTCGCCTATTTGATGACGTGCTACTTTTCTTGATAATCTGCCATTCGTCTGCCAAATTATATTTACCATTTGTCTGCTAATACGTGCATGCAGACCGAATGGGTAGTAAGATGTAATTACTAAAAAAAACTACCCTCTGAAATATACGGGTAAGGCGGAATAAAATATTGTCTACGGCAGGTGTGTGCATAATTACTCAGAAAAGAGCCAAATGGAAAGAGAAAAAAAAGTGAGTCAAAGACTTAGAGCGAATTAATTAATTTTTCTTCCAAATTAATTTAAATAAAATATAAACACACACACACACACACAATAGACTGGTATTAATAAGTTTAAATATATTGAGAATGCAAAACATTCATAAATATCTTAGTGGCTTAGTACGGTTTTAAGTTTGTTCAGAAGATTTATGTGTCAGGGTGTGAGTTGAGTGAAACTGTGAGGAGGTTATTCTCAAGATACTCATCCAATAAGTCGGATTCGAAGATCACTTCTCCTAAGTTTAATGGTTGAAAACACTTGTTCGCATACATTTCCATGTATTTTTGTACATGATTTACCAAGTTTGGAAATGTTGAGGGTCATGGGAGGCAACATAACGGAGTACAACGCGACTAATTTAAATTATTTATCCCACGACTTAGATCGAACAGGCCGGCGAGCCGTAGTTTGCCCATCCCTGGTATACGGTGTTTTAGGGGCCGTCCTTAAATTACGTAAGAGTATTTGGTGAGGCGGGAGGGTACAGTATTTTTAAAGTATTTTTTTACAAGGAGAGGTAGATCAGAATCAATCTCACGTACTAGTAAGTTTTTTTTTATCAATGTTTATGGAAAGAAAGGGTGACCTGGCGGTCTAGGGGTAAGGTGTCAGACTTCTGTGCTGGCGGCCGGGGTTCAATCCTCGGTCCCGGCACATATGTATCTGATTACCAAACCCTTCCTTCACCTCTGACAAGACATCTTGTGAATGTGGGGAATGCCAGGCCTCCACCGTGGTTCGGATTCCACGTTAAACTGTAGGTCCTCCATTTCATCTCACAATCACCCTACCATTACACATTAGCGTAAGTGCGTATAACCCGAACGGGTAGTAAGACGCGGTGCTAATAATAATAGTTTATGGTAAGACAAAATTTATTTTATTTTTTCAGTAAAATAAATATATTAATTATAAAATTTCACTTATATTTTATTTACTTACTGCAGTTAAAGTATTGTAAAATTTCATATCGCTCGCTTTATTACCAATCCTGATGTCTTAAAATAACCAAACAGTTAAAATAATCTGTCTTGCCAAATCGTAAAAAAAAGTATGTAAGATAGCAGGGAAGGGGGGGGGGTTAACTTACGATCCCTTACATGGGGAAAAGGGAGGGTAGAAAACCATGAAAACAGGCCTTACGTAATTTAAGGATGGTCCCTTCTTACCACTAATTCATGTGAGGACGACTCAATAATACCGTCCTGTGGACATTGTTTGTTTCCAGTACCACGAGCCAACCCCTACAGATCCTGTCGTCACGGAGGCAGAGAAGATCCAACAGTTCTACAACCTGCTGACCACCTCGGTAGACGTCATCCGACAGTTCGCCGACAAGATCCCCGGTTTCTCAGAACTCAGCCGAGAAGATCAAGAGCTACTGTTCCAATCCGCGTCCTTGGAGCTCTTTGTGTTGCGGCTCGCACAAAGGTACAGCTATATTTTCATCTACTTACGAATTAGATTTTTGGATATGCTAAAAAAACAAAAAGTAATTAAAATACTTGATCGACGTGCTAGACTAGACTACCGAAGACGGGGAAATCGGAGCTCGACCCCAGTCGAGTGCACAGAAGGTGGTTTTTATTCTAAACAGTTTTTCCACTCTCCCTTCACGTCAATTCGGGTGCATTTCCTCTCAATTAAACCTTCCTAATCCCTAACTCATTATTGTAACTAGTACATAGGCGTGTAACTCGAACGGGTAGTAAGACGCGTTGTTAAAAAAAAAGTTGACATAAGTGGCGCTTCGCCTGGAAGCAAATTGTTAGTTATAAAATTGTATCCCCATTATTGAACATGTGGACTAAATGTCAAGTTTGTCTGGTTTGGTTTGTCGGTGGGTGAGGTCAGGGTTTTAATCTTAATTAGGTGAACTTAGGATGGATTTTCCCAAATTGCTCACCACATACTACATTTGGAACCTACTCCTCCTACTTTAGGATGATTAAATTATTGCTAGTACTTTTAAAAAGTGCGAGTGTTAATTTTTTTTTAACAACGCGTCTTACTACCAGTTTGGGTTGTACACATGTTTACTAATTATGCTAATGTGTTAAGGATGAATCAGTTGAATTTCAAAGGAAGTGTATCCGCTTTATCATGAAAATAAAGTGAAAAATCAATTAGGAAAAAACCCACCCAAATGGGATTATAACTCCTACCTCCCGGTCATCTACAGTCCAGTATATGGCAAGAGTAACACCTTTGCCCACTCGACCACCGAACTGAATATTTACTTGGTTAAATTAAGCTTTCCTTCATCTTGTTTGAAATTCATAAGAATAATAATCTAGTTCAAAAGATAGCTTGAGCTATAAATCTAAATCTTATAGCAAAATAATGATTTATAACCAACAATTTCCCAGCTAAAACTGAATAGCGTTTTGTAATGTACGAATAAACATTTCCAGGACTCGTCCAGACGACACAAAACTGACGTTTTGCAACGGATTCGTTTTGGACAAACAACAATGCCAACGGAGTTTCGGAGAGTGGCTTCACGCCATCTTTGATTTTTGCTCCTCCCTCCATGCCATGGACATCGACATCTCGGCGTTCGCCTGTCTTTGCGCCCTCACCCTCGTCACAGGTAGGATCATTGTCAGATATATAATATATTGGTGCTGGTTTTACGCTTTCTTTGAAGTACTACCTTTGTAGAATACACAAATGTCTTTCTTTGAAATACCACTTTTTTAGAAAACAACTTGAGCCTCTATTTGAAGTACAGTATCTGCACAATAACCCACGAGCCTTTCTTTGAAGTACCGCCTCTGTATAAAGCCACACAAGCCTCTCTTTGAAGTACCGCCTCTGTATAAAGCCACACAAGCCTCTCTTTGAAGTACC
>CABEEJ010000650.1:120391-154701 GCA_901482245.1 Timema douglasi
TTTGTTTGTGTTAGCTAAAGATGGACTAACAAAAAATATTGTTCACGCTATGGCATTAAGAGATTGATATTGTTTGTTAGTGTTACTGTCGTAATTGATTAATTAATGATATATAATTTTAAGGAATAAATTATAATAACTTAAAAATAATGTTTGCCTTTTGTTATTTTTATATTCCCTCATCGTTCACAGCGCTCCATGCCTATTTCACGCATATACCACATTCTTACACACTTACAATAAGTAAGCTATTTTTTGTCTACACTAGAAATTACTTAAAAATTATTTATATGGCAAAACAACGTTTGCCGGGTCATCTAGTGTATGTATATATATATATATAAATTGCATTGAATTAAAAACACATTCCTGAAACATTCTTTTGATGAGAATATATCCTAAAACTAGTAGTTATAGGAGGAGTATGATGGAAATATGTCCTAGAACTAGTAGCAATTTTAGGAGTATGATGGGGCTATGTCCTAGAATCAGAAGTTATTGGAGGAGTATGATGAGAATATACCCTAGAATTGGTTACTATAGGAGTATAATGGGAATATGTAATAGACATGATAGCTATATTAGGAGTATGGCGGGAACATGTCCTATAATAAGTAGCTATATTTGGAATATGATGGGGATATGTCCTAGTTTGTTGAATGCACATAAAATATAAGGCCCTTATATTGAAAATTGGACTGTACACCCTCGTAGAATAAATGCAATTAAGGTGGGATACAAGGGGACGCAAATGAAGGCCTGCATTTTTGCAGTTATTATAGCGCTTCAGTAGATATGTTTAGTTTTCTACACATGGACATAATCAACAGTTCTAAAATACCTGCCGGTCTAGGGGTAAGGTGTCAGACATCTGTGCTGGGGGTCCGGGGTTCAATCCTCGGTCCCGGCAAAGATTTATCTGATTACCAAACACACATTAGCGTAAGTGCGTATAACCCGAACGGGTAGTAAGACGCGGTGCTAATAATAATAATAATAATAATAATAATAATTTAACTCAATATGTGAAGACAATTAAACATTTGGTTTACTGGAGCATTATTTTATTCATTGTGTAAAAAATAAATTGTCATAAAAACCACAAGAGTGCACTGTCCTCACGTTCTCTGCCCCCTTCTCACCCCCGCCCCGACCTCTTAAAGTGTAACCCTGTGAGTTGAAACGTGCACTAACCTGTGTGTTGTCCCTCGCAGAACGCCACGGACTGAAAGAGCCCCACAAGGTGGAGCAGCTGCAGATGAAGATAATCGGCTCGTTGCGGGACCACGTGACGTACAACGCAGAGGCGCAGAGGAAGACCCACTACTTCTCCCGACTGTTGGGGAAACTACCGGAGCTGCGGTCCCTCAGCGTGCAGGGTCTACAGAGAATCTTCTACCTGAAGCTAGAGGACCTGGTACCTGCACCTCCCCTCATAGAGAACATGTTCGTGGCCAGCCTACCCTTTTGAGCGATACACCCCCCCTCAACCGACAGACGTACAAGGGAATAGTCAACAACGAGATTGATCTTATTTCTTTCTCTTAAAACTGTTTTCATTTTCTCCCTTGCGTGCGTGTCTTCATAAAAATGATTTGTCAAACTATGCAGCTAGTCTGCCTTTAAGTGTTGGGAGGCCTTTAAAGCTACTGGGTACCTTATGCCAGCTTTCTTGCCCTTAAAGAATAACTTTTGTACGGTTCGTTCGTTCGTTAAGTATTTTCTTCGACTACGTGAAGTTACCAATTTGTTTGTATCTTGAAACGAACAACCATAACCTTTGGGGGGAGATATCATTATTGGCCAGTTGGATCTTCTTAGGTTTCCTAAGCGAGTCTCTAGGAGAACCATTTGTTTTAAAATAAAATAGTTTGTCTTGTCTCCTAAAATATGTAGTTCCTCCCATTTTAATATTGGCAATTCTGTTATTGCAAATGCATAATGTGCAGTAAAGTTGAAATCAACTAAATACATTTTAACTTTAACTTTTGCTATTGTGTGAGAAATTGATTTTAAATGGTACCGGTATTTCCATTTTAAATGTATATTTTATTTGGTTGATACTAGGTATCTACAAACACATTACTGCGATGATGAAATATTAAAGACATGTCATCAATTTTAGACGTGTAAACATTTGGTGCTGCTGTGAAACTTTACAAGATTGAATTGTGATAGTTTGTGATTGGCGAAAGTTATTTTTTTTTGTGTGTGTATGTGTCAAAGTGTATCGGCATCGATGATAAAAGTCGACCTTTTTTTTTTTCCAACTTAGGCTGTGTTTTGCTTAGAGGATAACGTGAAAGAATTTCTTCGGGAGAGGGACTATTTATTGACGTAATAACGGCAGTGTTTCTACACTATTTCCTCCTATCTTTCCAACTATTCTGACATATTATTTTTTTTTAGTAATAGCCAAGGTTCGAAAAGGGCTCATCTAAAGCTAATAATATATTTTTTATTAGTACCAGACACTGTTTTCATATCATTTGATCTGTGAATCTCTGATATTCTTTTTAATTGTTAACTTAAAAAGAAAAATATTTTTATTTTTAAAAATAATTTATACAGAGTTTTAATTCCATCGAGTTATGTCGATTAAACGTCTGGGTAACACGCACAAAATAATTGATATGAAATCCACATACATTCAGAACAGAACGTAAATATCTTGCAGTATTTTTTTAAATATTTCTATTTTGAGATTGAGCAAAGGGCAAATGTTACCTTCCTGACTTGAAAATAAGAAGTTTTATGGAAAATAGAATTAGTATTGATATATTATTTAATAAGAATTGAAGCAACAAGTAGACTGAATAAACTCATTCTGTGTTGAAGTAAGTAGGTGATTTATAAGATGGTGTGTCCAAAATAAAAACACATTACTTTCTCAAATACTTTAAACCTGTCCAAACATGCTCTTTAATATATATATATATATATATATATATATAAGTATAATTTACATATAAAAACCTAAGTCAGAATATCAAAATTATCGAAGGTCACCTTTTTAAGAGATGGATACATAATATACCATAAAATAAATGTGTAATGTCTGCAGCTTAGCAGAAAAAATGTATTTACTGAACTCAATGAATGTTGGTGTGTACGTGAACTATGGTTACCATTACACTAAGTGTCTGGGATTGAACATCGTTACTAATTTTGTTTGTTAATTGTTGTACGTTGGGAATTCTTTCATTCATAAGGATGTTCTTTCCTGATACTATTTTCTAAAAGATCGTACACATAAACACAAATATATAGATATAAATAAATAGATATATATTTTGATGTACAAATATTATGAAAGAGTCTATTTTAAGGAACTAATTGAAAGGTGTTTTTTTTTTTTGTGAATGTGGATAAAATCTTGGTTAATATTTTGATAGCTGCAATTAACTTAAGCATTATCAAATTGGCTGATCTAAATGAAATTTGTTACTAAGGTGTTTGTATCGAAATGGTGATATGACTGTGGGTATGAGCTCTTGTTAACCAACATCTTTGATATTTCTTTACATAGGAAATTATATCAATTTAATCTCAGAGGAGGAACCAAAGTCTTAAGATATGCAACGTAATGTTACCATTTTATTTAATCAAACGTTAAATGTGATTTCTTAATTAACTCTGTTAGTAACTTTTTTTTCTTTTTATGTGCTTAGTGAAAGCATTTCTATCACTTAAGATTCATCATTATATCTATGTTATAATAATAACAACAACAAATTTGAAGACATATCTTGAATAATAAATTCCGTGTCTGTGATGGTTCACATTGTGTGTACATTTTCTTGGCAACATTTTTCATATATATTACTAAACAAATAATATATTAATAAACCTGACTTGGAATTATATACCATTATTTTTTACATCACAATAAGCATGTGTTTTTATATTATATTAATTAGATTTAAATTAATTTATATTTTACTTTTTATGGTTAATATTTGTTTCAAAAGTCAAATAGAAACACAAGTTAAAACATGACCTATTACCCCTCCCCCCCCTTTTTTTAAATGAAATAAGCTAATATACACAAACCATGTATAATGTTTAGTGTTTAGAGATCACACTCTTTGTTCTTTGTTCAAAGAGATGTTTATAAAATGGGTGTATAATACAGAATCCTCTGCGAATGGCCTAAATACCTAACCCGTTCTACATTGTTGTTATTTCACTATCATATTGAGAGTATAACTACAGTTTTATTTAAAGACTATGCATCATATCACATAATAAATTATTGGTTCATGGATAGTGTTTTAAGTGTTCAAAACGAATTTTTTGTACTGCCTTGAATATGATGTTGCCTTTTTAAAAACATGTAGAATCGTATTTGAGAGTATATTTAGAATACCTTACACAGTTACCAGTAGATTGAGTGAAACATTCTTTGTTGTTTGTTGTAAAGCTTATTGTGCACTCACTTTTAAGTGTATAAGTGTTTAATTTCAATTTCTTTCTTACTTTCTCTTTTCATTTTAAGACTGTCATAGCTAAATGGTGTGATTTTGTAACAACATTGTTTAAATGGTTTTAGATAACCATCTTGAAATTATAAAATAAACATTTCAATAAATAAACTTACTATTACATTGTAGATAGTCACTGTTTATTTGAGAATTTTAATTATTAATTTAATTCATTAAATTTTTAAAAATGCATTGTGATTTTTGATAGGGAACTTTTTGTTGTTTTTTACACAAAGGTTTTATTGATTTGATGTATATATATAGGGTTTTTATAAACCCGAAAAAAGGAAAAAAGTATTGATAAATTAAATGTTTTGCTCATTTTTTGTGTAACAAACGTTTATAATTTGTGTCAGTCATATAAGTTCAAAATACAAATTTAAGTGAAAAATTAAGTGCCAAATTTAATTTATTATATAATTATACATATAAGGATTTTCAAGTGAAGAAAAAAACTTTAAGTAATTCATATACTCTTAACTGTTTTTATATAAATTTGAGAAGCTTTATTTAAATGTGTTTGCCATTATTAACTAAAAATATACAATTCAATATAAATTGAGATATATTATTTTATTAATGTCATCATTCTTTAAGACCAATTAGGATACTATCTATTCGTTTTATCATTTATTAATATTCAAGACACATTGATAAAGAACTGTGTTGCAATACGAAAAGAAAATGAAATTAATGTTGGAAAAAACCTTTGTTAAATAATTTATTTTTCTCTATTTATTGAACAAAATCATCCCATTCAAAGACCACAGTGTTATAATATAGTAAACCATTTATAAATTCAGATTTTTACTGTACTTAAATCTAGTTCTGATTTAAATTTGTAAACAAAATCCTCGTATTATTTATACATTCATTATAAATTCGCAATGTTCTTCTTAAACTACCAACAAAACATATCATTATATTAATAATTTTCATTCTATGTAAATATTATGTTACTACTAATTTAAGACATTTTATTATTTAAAACTCATTCAAATGTGTATTACTATTGTTGTTCATTTTCATATTTTATAAAGTTTAAACTTGTTTATATTTTTAAATAAGTATATTTTCAACTTTTGTGTGTGTTTATGTATTAATTGTATAAAAGTTATGACTCTAATCTAAATAATAAATTTATAATAAAACACTTTTAATAAAAGATATTTTTAAAATATGTATAATTTTATTTTGGATAAGCACAGATTGAATGTGATATTCTTCTCCCAATAGGACAAACATATCTAATGGTATGACTGTCCATGATACCAAAGAAGCTATGATTTATTTTTAGAGTTCTATTAGGTTCTTAAATTTACTTTTTGGTACAAAATGTAGTTACTTTTTTAAGTAAATGAAAGCTTGTATTCGCGTGAAAATGTACAATGACTTTACAAAGAATTTATATTCGTTAATATTTTTTTATTTAATATGTGTATTCTATAGACCTGGCTCTCTCCAGCTTGATATAACATTTAATTTGATATTGTTTATCACTTTAAAATATGCACTTCCTTACTTTGCTACACACTCTTAATAAATAGTGTATGTGTATTATATTATTATTAAGTTATAAACAATTTAAAACATGTACACGATGTTCTTCCACACATCTGGATCCTATCTGTGGATGTTTGAATCTTGTTGAACAAAATAACAATAAAGAGCTTTACATTACGATGGCGTCTTTATTTTTAATGGTATCACATTGTTGACTCGCATGTTGTGAGGATAAGGTGGATTTGTAAAATTGTATCACAGAACCCAAGAGACTGGTGATTGTATAAAAGTTTGTTGTTTCTTAGTCTTACTACCCGTTCGGGTTATACGCTTATATACTATAACGCTGATGGTTTTAGGGAATAAGGAGGTTCTATTTATAGAAAGTGTACCCGCATTTTCGTAGAGGGAAAGTGGAAAACCATTTTGGGAGAAAAAACCTCAGTACATCAGACCGAGATTCGAACATTGATCTCCCCCTCATCGACAGTCTAGTCCACTGCGAGAGTAGCGCGCTAGTCCATGTGGCCACCGAATTGGGGTACATAAAAGTTCAAGTGTAAAGGTTAAAATATTATAAGTGTAAGTACTATTATTATTAGCACAACGTCTTACTACCCATTCGGGTTATACGCATGTATGTACTAATTATGCTAGTGTAGTGAGGATGAATAATGTTGAATTTAGAGGATGTGTACCTGCATTTGCGTGAATGAAGATTTGAAAACGAGCTAGGAAAAAACTTGGTATAACCGAACGGGATTCGAACTTTGATCTCCTTATCATCTGGAGTCCAGTCTACGAAGTGGACCCTTGAGTTATTAATTGTAAAATTGATTTAATTTAATACATTTAGATATTCATAAGGCTTGGCCCCAAACGGTTGGAGAACTTCTCTCATTTTGGATTTTGGATACATTTCTTCTGTAGTAAATTGTAGAAAGCTTAGTTAATCAAGTAGTCTAGTAGCGCCGTTGTCAGTAGGCAGAGACAATGACCGGTGAGTGTATGTCGAATGCTGTATGAGAATCATGAGCTGCCCAGTAGCAAAATTTCACTCAGCCAGCAATGCTTGAAGTGACAGCATTGTCAGCCAATGTTTTATTTATGGTTTAGTGTTTATATTTGTGACTTTCGTGGCTGCTATACTGTCATAGTTTTATGTAAATTATGATTCAAATTATGATGCGTTGTAAAGTCAATGCCTTAATTAGGGCTTTATTAAATTTTGAAGGTATAAAAGCAGTGAATGTTACGCAACATTTTTATTGTTTTCTTATCAAAAGTACTGACTGATGAAATGAGGACATCTAGGTTAGTGTTAATGTTTGAATTCTGAAATACACATTAATTTTTCTAGCAAGTATCCCTACTAGTTTGAATTGAACTTATGTATCTTATTTCATTGTTTATTAAAATAGGCTTTCATGACAGTAATTTAAATAGGCTCAAAGCAACAATAAATAAAAAGGAGTAACAGGGCTGTGTTACATTGTTACAACTCTTTTAATTTTTCATTTGATTTAGTAGACTACATTAAACAAAAATTAAGTTAGTTTCCCCCCTTTAACATTTTAAAATTCGGATACATTTTTAAATTCGTTATTTATTGTTATATTTGCATGAAATTTCGTACAACCATGTTGTTTAGAGTGCTGATTTCGAATTTGCCATAAGTTATTTAGTAAAATTTCAAGGGAAGCCCCTGCACCCTCACGCACTAAATTACAATATGTTTTGAATAGTTTATTGACGAACCAGTATTTACATTTTAGGGCAACTTCCATGAGGTTATGAAGCAGGACATTGGTAGACGGGTATCAAAATACTGTATAAATATCGATAAATTCCATTTTTTGTTGCTTTAATTTACAGTTTAAAATATTTTTAAATAAACATAGCCAAATTGCTAGTTTTTTGATAAAGTGACGAGTGAGTTCTACAGCTCAGGGAACTTACTAGTTAATCTGTTAGAAGGGATGTAGCTCACCTTTCCTGGTAGAAGGGGTGTAATTCAACTTGTCTACTAGGAGGAACAGTACTCACCGAGTCTGCTCAGACCATGACTGTAGTGTCCTCTGTAGTCTGCATCAACCAAAAGGCTTGCGAGGTTCTTGGCGTGGCCTTGAGGGGTGCCCACGGTGACCATGCACTAAGTGATGAACCTCCAAACCTAGGACAAGGGCACCACCAGGGTGGGGGGGGCGGGTTTCTATTCCTGCGAGGGAGGGTAGCTCCATTACAGCTCCGACATGGCGCCCCGCGGGGACCTATAAAACAACATGAGTGGTAAAAAAAAATGTGTCTAAGAATTACATCTATGTTAAAGACTCGGGGATGCTACGAATTTAATTATTCCCTCATTCGTAAACAATTATCTCAAGTTACCTAAAGTCTAGTACGCACTAGGAAACATTTTCCTGGAAAAATTGTTTGCAACAGCTTGCAAACAATACAGTTGGCAAAAAGTTAAATACCCCAAACAAATTAAAAAGGAATGCATCCTCCTTGACAAACAAATTGTACTCAACATAAATTTGAACAGTAAATCACGTCTGTTTAACTGTTTTCCGTGTTTTCATACTGTTTCTCGGTTTGTGAGCAACAGGAAACATTTTGTAAACATCTATAAAACGTTTGCGACATTGTTTCCATGCACGTACTAGACTCTATGCTACTATCTTTTGAAAAGCTTTTGTGAAAGGCTATTAATTTGTTTTAGTTTAGTAACTAGTGAATTTGAAGGAATTTAAACTGAAATACAATCATCTTGAGAACGTGAATAATTTGGTGTACGACCGAAAAAATTACATATTGAAGGATGGTTCTTCGTATGGTTCTTGGTTAAAACCCACACTAGGTCACAATATCCAAGGTACAGCGTGGACTATATTGTGTTGGCATCCCGGTATTCTTGTGTGTCGATTTGTAATGGAGTCCACTTTTATTTTAAATGTGATATGAGCATTTTATAAATTAGAGCTAATCTATGAAATTGCTCTCTAGTTGCGACATCATCGGAAAAAACCCATTACCACATAGAAGGGGGGAGGGTTGCGACATCATTCAAGGTCGTGTTATATTTCTGTCTCAACTTGTCTTGTCGAGCCACCAAATTGGCGCCAGTTATCAGGAAAAACCCATTACCACATAGGGGGTTGTGACACCGGGAAAACCCATTACCACATATGGGGTTGTGACACTGGGAAAACCCAATATCGCATAGGGTGTTGCGATACATGCCTTAAAGGATGGGGTAGTGAGGGGTAAGTGAAAGGGGTCTTAAGGCAGGGGAACCATCTCTCACACTCTTTGCTACGCCGCTGTCAGGAGAGCTTCGTGCTCCGTGCTCCCTCCTATGACGAGGGAGGAACGCTAGACGTTGTGGACTGCATTCCAATAAATAAATAAAAAACTCCAACGCCCCATCCCAATCCTACCCAGACATATAAAAACAATGAGCACAGATAAAAAAGTAATGAGTATACATAAATAACCATTGAGCACACATAAAAATGTAATTAGCATATATAAATAACCCATGCGCACAAATTAAAATACAAGTTTGGACAAGAATAAACAAGTTTGGAACACTGAAAAGGGGATCAGGAGGAGGGGTTGGGGCCAAGAGGGGAGGGGGTAAAGAGGAGGGAGTGGGAAAACCAACAACCAATCAGAGAGTGAGGGTCGTGGTCACATGACCAAATTCAACTAATCACAGCAGAGTGGAATGAAATGCCGGGCCTGCTACTTCCCAAAATCACAAATAATTAATTAAAATATATAACACAATAGAAAATATATAAATAAACCTTAATATTTACTATGTGTTGATAATCCTAATCATCCTATAGTCTAATCTAAAGTTTATTTGCTTCTAATATATGTATAGTTCATATACTATTAGATGCACGGTATTTAAAATAAAATAACACTACATTAATATAATATATGACCTGCATTCCAAACAACATTTTCTAAATCAATCGCCATTATGTTATGTTCATTTTTAATGTCACATAAATTTGAATTGTAGTAAAACAGATCACTAAATAAATTACACAATTACAAGAGTTTATCATAGTAGGTCAAATAAGTTTTAATAATGGTATTCAAGTCGAACATAATGTTTGTTGGACCACTAATTTCACCCAAATTACATATAATTTCACTATAAGATATTAATAACTATTTTTTATCAACTGTATGAAACATCTTAAAACGCATACTTTTGTATTGAATGTACATTAGTCAGGCAATATGTAACCCAGATGAAACCTGAAAATCAGGTAGCTATATGACAATTGTCAATGTCAGTGCCGACAGGAAGAGTTTATGTTAGGCCTTTAAGTATCGAATTCCATTGCAAGTCGCCAAACACCCGAGTAATTATTTTCTTTCCAACCGATACTCATGGGACTATTCGAGTAACTACTAAATACCAAGTACTTAATACTCTTAAATACTCCATACTCGATACTCGATTGTACTCGCCTATTCGGAGAGCAGCTAAATACTAGCGTTGACCGTGGTTGGAAAGTGAAAAATATCGGTCCATCGAGACACTGTGAATACCAGTCACAGTGAAAAATCACTGGTATCACATTAAAAAAAATTAACATTTACAACAAACCAGTCATATTGTACAAGTGTTGGCAAACCAAAATCTAAAATGTGATTTTTGATTTTGCGTAGGTTAGTTAAATTCGTAGTTCAACATTAATATACGTAAAACTTTTCAAAGAATAGTAACGCAACCATTTAGAGTGAAGGTTAAAGAATTTTTTTAAAGAACTTATGAAAGAGAAATCCGATAAAGTACACGATAAGAAACACAATCGTGTAGATATCATTAACAAGTGCTACTACCTATTGCCCAAATGTTGTACTACCATCTTATGTTATGGAAGGCTACAATGCTCCAGTAATAAAATAATAGTCTAATGAAATATTTGTTACAATAATTATTATTTATTGGACTCAAATAGTAATGGGAATGTTCATTTAATAGTGGTTGCATCTATAATTATTTTATGAGATTTTGGAACACTTTAAAATAAATATTTTAGTATGCTGACACACAAGCTTGACTCACAAGATGGTGGCATATAAATATAAAGAGGTACCCAAAATAAATCATAATTTACACCCACATCGGTTGGCACGTGGATTATGGCGTTAATCTCATCTCGGTTGGTTTATTGGGGACTAAGATCGCAGTTCAAATCCCGCTAAGGTTTACTGGGCCGTATGTTTTAATAAATGGTCTCTAAATATCCCTCTACGCAAATGCTGATACACTTCCCCAGCTAATACAATAAGAATATGATTAAATCTTGTCACTTTTGGCAGCAAAAAGAAAAAGAATATTCTTAACTTGTAATTCTATTCTAATTTCGCCTAACAATGCTTGTAGATAACAAAATGGGCCTTTAAAATATTTTAATTGTAAAGTAGCCGACAAAACAATTACAAAATAGATACATTTTCTAGTTCAATATGTTTTCACTTCTTTAAATATTGGATTAAATATTTTATTTGTTGTGATATAATATATAAGTGATGATTTTAAATTTGAGGGTTAATTAAACATATATTTTACATTAGATAGCTGTAAACCTATTATTATTGTTTTTATCTCGGCCTCTTACTGTCCTCAGATTAGATGCATATGTAACTACTACTGTGAGTTAGGGATGAGAAAGGCTGAAGTTATAGGAATTGTACCCACATTTTAAAACTGCTTCAGTGATCGCATGGTCTAACGCTTCACTCTAGCAATAGAATAGACTGCCGATGGTGGGGAGATCAGGGTTCAAAACCCTGTTGGGTATACTGAGGGTGTTTTCCCCTCAAATTAAAATGGTTTTTCACTCTCCCTCCACTCAAATGTGGCTACATTTAATCTAAATTCGATCTTTCTAATCTCTAACTTACTAGCATAGTTAGTATAAATGCGTATAGCCCAAACAGGTAGTAAAATGCGTTGCTAAAAAAAACATTGCTTTACAGCTATCTAATATAACATGTAAATCTAATTGGCCCCAAATTTGAAAAAGAGAAAGTTATTATTTGTGTACATCATGATACACTTTTATACATTCCAACAACTAGTATCGTTAATATAATATTTAAGTAAGTAAAGACTTATTGAACCATAAAATGTATTTATTTTATATCTTGTCAACTAACTTGCTAATAAAAAATGTAAAAGCCCATTTTGTTATCTACGAGCACTGATAAGTGAATTTGCGATATAAAAGTTATTTTTATTAAATTTTTGGAAGTATTCCTTGACCTTTTTTCGTGTGAGAGCCTCGGAGATAAATTTAAAATGTTCAATTTGGTAATTTTGAATATCATAAAAATAATCTGAGCAGATTTAATGGAAATACATATTTAACTCTTTATCCACATTAATTTGGCGAAATATTCCTCTTCAATAAGAGTGACAATTTTGTCAAATTTGAATTGTCAAAAATGAATTTCGGTAATATCCCTCTTGTCTGTGAATAAAAACCAAGCGACAACCCAATTTTCATAGGAAGCCAAATTTAGAAAGTACAAACATATTCTTTCTCTGTCAATATAAATAACTTGTATTATTATCATTATTATTGTTAGTGTGCTGACCACATGACACCCTCTATCCACAAATATTAGCACCATCATCGCTAACGGTGGAGGCCACTCGGTCACTATAGCTCGATTGTGGGCTCAAGCATTAGTTTGTTTTTTTTCTAGTTATTGTGTAAGTAGCTAGATATTGATTATAAAGAGTGTTCCCGGACCAAACAACCAAAATTTGGGGAATCGTAGGCGATCGGAAAAACAAGTCAAAATGCCCTTTGGAGATAAGTTCGTTTTCGCTTACCTTTCAAGCAAACAGCAAAAATCTAAATAAAAATATGTTTTTCTGCATAAAAAGTCTTTTTTTTAGCAACCTTTCAAGTTATACGTTTATGTACTAATTACGCTAGTGGTTTTAGGGATCATGAAGGCTATTTTAAAGGAATTGTACACTCATCTGCGGAGAGAGAGAGAGAGAGGAAAAAACCATTTTGTAAAAAAAAAAAAACTCGGTACACCCGACCGACATTCGAGCCCCGATCTCCCCATAATCGGCAATCTAGTCTACAGCAAGAGTAGCACCTTAAACCATGTGACCACCGACGCGGGTAAAAAGTGAATCTACCTTAAAAAGCATTATGTCTATAAAAGATCTCCTTGGTGTAAAATGTGTGCAACATCAAACTATAATTACGACTATCCCTCCTTTGTTCCGATCTTTGGCTTTGCTTAGGAGAAATCCGGTTCGAAACATCCAATAAGATAATTAAAGTCATCGATCATCAAGCTATTATGTGCCTAAAAACACGGGATACATTTTAAAATATTACATTAAAAACTTATTTAGAAAGTGAGGAGGCCATCATTTGAACAAAATAATCAAATAAATATTTTGTCAATTTTTTTTATTTGATTTAATTTTTGTTTGTTTTTTTGTTGTTTTTTTTTGCTCGAAAAGGAAACGTAAATTATCTAATCTCCAAAGAACAGTTTTAGTTTGTTTTTCGATCCCCTAACACTTCTCAGAGTTTGACTGTTAAACTCGAGAGCTTTAAGTGCATAAAAAAGTGACAGCTGCAGATCACATACCTTGACGTATGAATAATTGAAAGTAGATATATTGATTTTTCTAGCTAATTCCTATGAAAATTGGACAAAAGTATTATTTTCTTAAATATTTGGCACATTTTGAGTGTCAGATAAAATATCCTAATTTTTAGAACCTGGGTTCATATTTAAATAATAATGGATTTGAACCATACCAACTAATATAGCTAAGTTAATTGTATATAAATGAGTTTTGGTCGAATTTTTCGTTAATTTATCTCAAAAGTAGCCTGTATACAGCCAACCAAGATTCGAACCTAAATATCCCCGTCATCTAAGTCTACAGTAGCCCCATGGCTTCTTTGGTGCTGACTGACAGCTCACAGCTGACTTCTGATAGTTAAAATTTAGGTATATACCTAAATTTTGATTGTCAAAAGTGACAGCTGATAAACACATGTTTTTGCAGATCATCTGGTTCAGCGTAGGGAAACGTAATTTGGTCTGGTAACTTTTTAAAGCTGTCAATTGTCAGCTGTGACCTCTCAGTCAGCACCAAAGAAGCCATGGGGCTACTGTAGTCTAATGGGAAAGTAGCACCTTAGACCCCATGGCCTTCGAAGAGGGCCATTTTTCTTTGGTTGGTAAATGTAACGGATATAAGCTGACAAGGCATAGAACAAATGGTGAAATCGGAACCCAAAACTGATCAAAAGATGTATTTTGAAGTCTTGTCAAAATAATACGGTGGTGCGTAGAACCGTCTTTTGAAAAACAAACAGGACCAACCAGGCGCATACCTAGAGATGTTAGCCAGACAATTTCCCCATTATTTTGTCTGGGAAAATATTTTAAATATTTAAACGGAACTAATTTAATCTAGATACATATTTTCCCAATTGCAACGTTTATACTTCAGTTTATTCTCTAATAAAGGCGTTAAAACCAGAAATACCATTCAATGGGTTCCAATAACACCCATCATTTCCCTAATTACCCTCACGTATCGTCTACAGTGCTTGGTGGCTGAATATGCCACTTAGTTGGAGTTCACCCATTTCTTTACTAGGCACTTCTGGACTTTACTGGTTTCCTCACATCTCTGGACTTCTGTCTCCTTACATCTCGGAGCTCCTTCTGTCTCATCGTATTTCTTGACCTCCCCCACCTCCTCCCATATCGGGACCCCTTATTTTCTTATCACCTCTAAGGACACCTTCGTATCATCACATCTCAGGACTTCCCCGGCCTTCACATGTATCGGTACTTTCCCTTCTCAAACTCCCTCCAGTATTCTTATTCATTGAATGTATATCAGTGTGATTCAGGTGTCTTATTTTGTGCGGGTGGAATTTACCTTATTTTTTCTGTGAGTAGTGAATTTATAGATATAGACATATCCTTTGATTTTTTAATTTTTATTTCTTCTAAATAATTTTTAGAATGCCAAACTACCAAAAAAACATAATTTGGAAATATTTTAGAGACATTCGAGAAGAACCTAAACTTGTAGGCAGGTATGTTTATTTTGGACTGGGATAAGAGAAAATTACCACTAGGATAGAAAAACTAATTGTGAGATACGTAAAATCCCCCGAGAAGACGTGGTTTATATCACAGAGGAGTGAAAAGTGTTTCCATGTCTTCACAAGTAAATTTTTAAGACCACATTCGTATAATAGGTACTGCTGAAAGTACGTCTCTACAGATGAAGAAATTGGGGATGTGATGATTGCCTAAAATATTTTAGATTGCATAAGTAATCCAAACTTCTCTGAAAGTTACAAACTTTCTAGGCATTCGAACCGGGTTTTGTTGAAACAGAATGAGACAAAATTTCATCATTTTGGGTTGTATTTTTTTACTATTATTTTGATGATTACGAATCAATTGGTGTGGAAACCAAACAAATCCCTACACTTTCTCTCTCTCTCTCTCTCTCTCTCTCTCTGCATATTTTACGGTGAGGTGTTTGTTGCTCAGCAATGAGCTGTGAAACAGAATAATTCGTTGACTTATTCTGTTTCAACACAAATGATATGGAAGTGACTTATTCGGTTTCTACGCGAAATTTTACAACTCCTTTAAAGAAAGTGAAGGAAGATGCAAGAGTGAAGAAGAAGTTGGAGGCTTGGTATTTGGCTATATGCAAAACCTACCACTTTCCCAAATTGCTGGCCAGAAATTTTTCTCTTTGAGACCATTATGGGAACTTAGTTTCTGTATCCATGACTTGAAAACTGGTCATTGCACTAGATATATTTATAATGAAAGTGTTGCAAAAGAAGCGTGTTAAATAAGTGTGTTCCTTCATATTTGACTATATAAAAAACTATTTATCTGAAGGTATGGCTGAGATTTTCCTTTACTCAGATGGCTGTACCGGCCATAATAAAAATCACATTGTGGTAAGAATGTACCTGCATAAGATAATTCAGTCAGGGATCTTGAAAAATATCACACAGAGATTCTCCGAACTCGGACATTCATATCTACCGTGCAACCGTGATTTTGGGGATTTTAAAAGGAAGATAAAAATGTTTGATCGAATCTGCACTCCCTTTGAATACCTGGAAATAATAGTAAATAACAATAAAAAAATTTATCAGTAAAGCACATTGATGGTCACGAAATATTAGACTTTGATAGGTTGTGGCCCAAGATTTTCAAGAAAATTGCAAATTCAGAATAATCTGCAGGAAGATCTCGAAGTGATAGGATCCCATTCACACCAACATCCTTCAAAGAGCTACAGTTCTTTTTTACGGGAGAGTTGATTGCTCTCCCATGTATCGAATGGCTTGTGAAACACACATTTAATCTCAAGAAGACATCTGGCATAATTGTTGGGAATGAATTACCTCTTGCCTACCCTTCAGGGCAGGTACTAATCAACATTAAGAAATCAGAGGATGTTCAGAAGATAGTACAGTATGTGAGTGACGAATCAAAGACATTTTATGAAACCATACTCTCATAGCTTGTAACACACTGAAACTAATATCTTATAAGAACAAAAGTTTTTAAAAAAATGGGTTTAAAAATTTCATTTATTTTTATATTTAACATAAAACTACTGTGTAGATAAGCCACATAAGTTTGCTGCAGCATGCAAGTGATAAATCAAATATATATTTTTTATAAAAGTATGCTTAGTGAAACTCTTGCTATAATTATGACGAAAACATTATTACCGTTATTGTATGAAAAATGTGAATTTTGAATTTTATATGTACATTTAATTGACATATCGTGCAATAAAGCTAAGTTAGTCTGACAGATTGTAATCTGTTTAATTTTCACATGTGTTTAATACAACAACTATAAAATAATGTGTGCGTTTAGTGTAAAAACAAAATAGATCAAGAGTTTAAAATAACAACAATGATTTTTTTTGTTTTCCAATATAAATGTCAATTGCGGCAGGAATATCAATTCCATGTCATTGATCGAGACTTTACTTATAAACACAACCTTAAATTAAAACAAATCAGTTTTTACTTCCTACTGAAAAATTAGGTAAAATGACTTATTTTGTTTCAACAAAAAGCTAGTCATTTATCATGTTTATCAACTTTCATGGGAAAAATGTCTCCTGAAGAAAAGGGAATACTTGATGAATCACTGGAACGTGCAATATATGCAAGTTCTGCACCCCTTTCTTTAATCAAAAACCCATAATGGATAGAACACCACAAACTAATACACCCATCTTATTAAATAACGTCACTTTACTGTCTAATAACTTCACTTTTTGACAAGGAATTTGCTAGGATCCAAGAAGAGGTGGCTAAAAAATTGCTGCCGTGGTGTCCCTTACTCTTTTATCAATGTGATACTGTTCCTAAAATCTGTAAGAATCAAAAACGTCAAATGGTGGAATACTAAGCCTAAATTCAAATCACCGAAATTGAAAAAGTTGGTACTTCAAAAGTAAAAGCAGTGATGACTAATAATGCAAGTAACATGAAGCTGACCTGGTAAATTTTAAGAGAAAATTGTTCTCATTTTATGACATTCGGCTCCCCAAATATCTCAAAGCTACTGCCAACTATGTAGTCGTGTATTAAAAGTCCGAAGATCCCATTAGTATTGTGGGATACTCAGACTCTGATTATGCCAAAGACCTCGATATAAGGTGCTCGACATTGGGTTACATAATCAATATCTTGAATGGTCCTATTTCTTGGAGCAGTACTAAGCAGCAGACAGTAACCCTCTCAAGTAGCGAAGTTGAATAATTTTGTATGGATGACCTCAGAAGCATATAAAGAAGCTATGTGGCTTAGAACCATGTTCATGGACATCTTTGAAGAAGCCTCTGAACCAATGGTGATCTTCGTTGGCAATCAAAGTGCCATCAAACTCGTGAAGGATTCAGAATATCATAAGTGGACCAAACACATATACATCCACTACCCCTACATTCAAGAGAAATTCAAACATGGGGCCATAGAACTGCAGTACACCACATCGAAGGATCAACTTGCCGACGTTACGAAGCCACTACCCCGTGAAGTTTTTCAACGATTAAGTTATGTGCTGAGTTGTAACAGAATTTTTTTAAGTGGTGAATTAACTTTGTTTCTTTGTGTGCTCCTATGTGTTGGCTCACATATATTTTTCTTGTTCGTTATGATGTCACTATAACATTAGAAACATTTTTGTGGGTGCTCATTAAGGTAGAGACTCCAAATATAGTAATTTCCCGCCTAAATACCTAGGTTGTACTCTGTACAGTGCTGCACTCTCTTGGCAATCTTGTTAAATATCGTGTTTTGTCCACCATCTTATATATAAGTTATTTTGTGCTCACTGTTACAAATGGGTTTTGATACAAAATTATAATTCAACGTTTCTTGCTATTATTTTAGTCACCAAAAAATTCTCTCAAATGCTTATAACATGACTTGCTTTAAATAAGCCCGATCCCTTTTTAAATGTCAGTATATCTGTTCCCAAGAAAATCAACTTTTAGAAGCACTTTAAGACCGTTCACAACTCTTTTAATGAAAGTTTTCTTGTGGATTCCGAAATTAGAAAAAAAAGAGTAAGTAATTTGAAGACCAAGTTGAAAGCTCAACAGTCAGTTTTCACCAAATAAAATAAGCAAGCAACAAATGCAACAATTGCTTCCTTGAAAGTGTATCATGTTTTATTATTATTTAAAAGGAGAATATCATTTGAAGATGATGAACTAGTTAAAGAGTCTCTGTTCGATGGTTTAAGCAGTAAAACAGAAATTATTTCCGCCTTCAACAAAGTGCAAGCATCGGCCATAACGGTAACGAGGAGGATGGAAAATATATCGGAAGATATGGACCTGCAATTAGTGATTTTCATGATTTACAAAGTTGTAAATTTTACTCTCTGCAAACAGATCAATCGACGGACATTTCGAGTACATCACAGTTATTACTAATAGTGAAAATTATGTTTTGCGACTTTTATTACAAAGAAGAGTATCTTAAAGTACTTTAACTGAAAGGACGAACTAGGGGTGAGGACAGTTATAACGCCTTCAAGAATTACGTGCAGGAATGTAATATTCCCCTAGAAAAGTTTACAAATGTAAATTAGAGTTGTGGAAAGTTCATCTTGCAATAAAATCTTACTTCCGAAACTTGAAACTTGATTTAAAAAAAACTCTTATCCATTGTTGAGAGAGTGCGCCTTGAATCTTCACTCCTACTGTGCATCAACCTACACAATGTGTTCTCAACCATGAAGCATCTTAAGTCAAAATATATATCAAGATTAACTGATGTTCATCTTGATAACTGCTTATGTACCACGACTTTCAGTTATATTCTTGACCACATCAATTTGGCTGACAATATGCGATGCCAAGTTTCACATTTTCACATAAATAAAGTTCGCAATTTACAGAGCTTTGATGTTCATCCTAATTTCATTAGTTTATTAGTCCATTAATATGTTCATAAATACATGTTTAACAATAAGCCTACTTTGTAACATGGCTCAAAATTTGAGGCTCAAATATTTAAGTCAGAAGAGTGATAATACTATAGTTTGTGTATTGTTTATTACATTTAAATGTATATTCTGAACTTGTTACTAATAAATACATAAATAAAAGGTCAAAATTAAAATATTAAGAGCAACATTTTTCTCGGAGAACCAGAGTAAAACACATTTTGGAAATAGCTCTTCAGGCTTAAAAGGTTGCCGACCCCTGTTCTAAGAGTTTTAAAATGTTGTCAAGCTGGCGCCTCATGCGTTTTCACTAGAGCCATCAACGTCTAAACCAGGTGCCTGTATACAAGACTGTAAACAATTTGTAGGACTCATATTAAAAAAAAACACTGTTTTATTCTCAAATTAAATAGAGAATCTAAAATCTAAATAAGTTATTATTGTCATTCTAATAAACTAGATTTGTTTGGAGTTAAAAAAATGTATAGGTATACATTTCGTTTGATTTAATTAATAAGGACCAAAAATAATGTATACATTTGAAAATAAAAATATTTTGTTTAATACATAAACTTATAGATACAAATATTCATAAACAAGACTTTGGAGGCCCTCTAAATCTGCGTTTGTCTATATATAATAGTAACAAAAAATTATTTATACACTTAATGGCATAACATAACTAACTAAAAGAATTCCTTCTTTCCATTTAATTCTATAGATTTTTTCAGTTGTATGTAGACCACTGGTTTTAATTGTCTTTGGTATTCAATAAATTCAGTATCCAATTCTCCTTCTCCAATTGATTATTTATATTTTAAATAGCCTGCTCCGACTTATTTGTACCTCTTTGGATTTCTAGAATATTCAATCAAGAAAAGCTTGTGTAAAGATGCTCATTCTAGTGAGTTTATCTGAACTTTATTGGATACTATAATTTGTTGGCGCGAAACTCTTAATATCGTTGGAATCCATTTTGAATTCGAACAAAATGTAGTTCCGATTGTTTCTTTAAATTGTGTTAGTTCACAAATTAAATTTTCTGTTTATTATGTCTTTTAAAATCAAATCATATATTGTATTAATCTAGTTTTATTTAATACTTGAATAAAATTAATGGTTAAAATTTTGATATTTTGAACAGATATTATTGCGCAGTGGTACATTGTACATGTGGGCGATTGCCGGTTATAGATGCTGGAATAATTATCTGATTTATTGAAGTTTTGTTGACGATATTAAGTAATTAACTACAAAAATGAATCCTGATCCTACTTTACAACTTATTCAAATACTAGAAAAGACTGTATCATCAGGTATGTTCTTAATAATATATGATAATGTTTAAGTTTATAAACCTTTGTCATGTATGCCAAAAGTCGTTAAGACCTCATTTTTCGATCACAGTTCTTTTAAAATGATTCGATATTGCTTATTTGATCATATATTTTCATTACATTATTCCTCTAAATGTAAACCTATATTTTTTTAAATAAATCACTTACTTTTATTCGGGTCTAAAAATCAGTGTGATGAAATCGATAACAGTTCTATCATTTTGTACATAACCTTCAATATGGTGGCTAATAAAACTACATACTTTGCAATTTAATATCAATAACTATTTCATATTATTTTTAGATAAAAATGAACTTGAAGCAGCGCAGAATTTCTTGGAGCAGGCGGCGCAAAACAATTTGGTTAGTATTTAAAGCTTTTGCTATAATTAAAGCTGTCCTTGTGTACTGAAACATGTCCTTGTCTTAATTCTGGATAAAATAGTTTTTCACTTTTTTTTATGGAATGTTTTTCGAAGTAAACTGGTCTTGCTTGAAAGCTTTTTTTTTCATTTTTAGCAAAATACTTAAAGAGTAGGCCCTACTTTAACTAACTAGGCTTATTTGATAAATATTTTTAATTAGTCCTTAGATAATAAATGTTACATGTTTAAATGCAACTGAAAGTTCAATAGCTTACGACTCAGAAGGCAATCAAGTCAGCTAAGTAGTTAGCTGTAGAACCCCTCACAAGAAACTTGTCTGTTGTTAAAGAAAGCCAAGTGTGTGGTCAAGGCAGACAATTATTTTCCATTAATCGGTTATAACATGTCGCTTTGGGTGTGAAATTTTATTTATTTTTTAATAAGATTTGTTCCTGCATCATGTAGTTTGATGAGTTTAGTTTTGAATTGTTCGTGTAGAAAGTTAGTGAGAATGGATTAAGTACGAAGAAATGTTTTTTTTTAGCTATATGCACAGTTTCTTGCCTAGCATATAAGGGAACGGCATGATTAGGTATGTATGTATGTATGTAGAGTGACTAAACTAATGTTTGCAATAAATATATACTAGCTGGCAAGTCACCACTACTTTTGAGCTGGATAGGCTCTAGTTTCCATTATAATATTGACCCATGATCATTTCCAGTATATTATATATTTGTTTCTTATATAAATTGAATGGTTTTTTTGATCAGTATTACTTGTTTGAAATTTTTAATGTTTTAACTCATGAAAGGTTAGGTAGGCCTACATGTTGGGTAGGAACCATGGTAAAATTATCGAAGGTTTGATAATTCTATGCTTTATCCGTACTATTATTTTAAATATCAATTTGGGCTTTTATTTGGATTTTAAAACTTATTAGTATTCATAAAAAAATTTATAAAAACCAAGGGGAGTTGGTAAGATGGGAGTTAGAAGGGTTTATTAGATACCTTGGCCACTAGGTTCTTATAAAACAAAGAATCAATCGAGCTTATCTCATGTCCTCCATACACCTCTTAACTAGCTGCTTGCAGTTATGTCACTGATGTTCGACAAAGTTTGCTTCTCTACCGACAAGCAAGACTTATCAGTTCAGTCAAAGTAGACAGCCACGCGTTCCGACTGTAAAACACCGAAATGTTGTCCGTATTTGTTTAGTGTGAGGTCGATGCAAAGTTTGAACATCGGGATTTGTTTATTGTGAGGTCGATGGAAAGTTTGAACATCTGGATTTGTTTATTGTGGGGTCACTGGAAAGTTTGAACACATCTGGATTTGTTTATTGTGAGGTCGATGGAAAGTTTGAAATTATTGAACGTTCTCACTGAACAGGATTATGAAACTGGTACTAATGGTGATATGCAAGAACATTAGTGAAAGCCTAGTGGACCGTTAGTGTGGTCCCAAGCACACCTCCACCTTTTAACCAATGCTGACACAAGCAAACCCACACTGGTGTCCACTTAGCATCCACTTAGTCACATTCTTGCATACAGCCCTAAGTCTCACTTCTGGAAGTTGTAGTTGTATCATTCTCGCCAAACTGAGAAAATTAACTCCCCAAAATCTTGGTATATAAGTGTTCTAATATTTAAATTTTATTTTGACCTATACACACACACACAAACTAAAAGTATAATAAACATACTAGCAGTACACTTTTTAATGGGTATTAAAAAAAGGTGCAATATAAAATAGCAAGGCAATGACAATATTGCCAGGATAATGATGCTGGTAATAAAAATCCAAAATATATTTACATAGAGAGAGTGAGTGAGAGAATGATCAAGAAAGTCCTAAAGTGTACCACTGTATGGTAAATAATTATTATTTAGGATATTTTCCTTGCTATATCACCATTAGCCAGGAAAATGATGAAATATCTTTCACATGTAATAGAAGTTTCTCCCAAAATGTTTACATCAGCAATGGAGCTAATACAAAAAAAAAGTTATTTTATCTTTTGTCATCTACAAGGTACAGGACGGTGACAGTTTAAAAGCATAGTCAAAACCAATATTTCACTTAAGTATTATGAAAAGCATCGCTGACAAAATTAGAATGCACACAAGTAATTGAAAGGCAAAAAAAAAGACAAAAGAACTGACCCATTTGTTAACATGTGCTGCCATCTCTTATTGCACCAACAAATGAAGCTCCAGGACAATTACTTTTATTTAGGAGATTGCTATTTTGGATTTTATTATCCACTTTATTCAATAAATAAATCATAAATTTTGTTTATATTCAAGTAAAGATGAAAAATAATGCCAGTTAGTTTTTTTTAAATCTTCATTGTTTCTAAGGTGAATATGACATAATTAAAAAATGTAGGCCGAGATCGGCGAGTACAATGACTTGGACACATTTTAACTATTAAAATGTTAGGGGGGGGAATGTAGGCCTATATATTGATATACATATATAATATAAACATTTATTAACACTGTAAGATTTTATTTTTTGTATGTAATTTTTAAAATTCTAACCCGTCAAATGAAAGAGCACAAACTGATATTTCCATGTTTTGTATGAATAACCCAGTTAACCGTTCATTCCATGGATAAACAGCTAAATTCTGCTTTAAGTACATTCAAACTCCGTTATACACGGCAGATGCGTTCCCATGAATCGCCGTGGATAACGATTCCGCGTAAAACTGTAATCTCTTAACATGTAAGAATAAGGATTATGTTCCAATGTATTCAATAATTTGCAGCTAGTTCTTAATCACAACACTAACACATTTGCTGGTTTATTAGGTACAGTATCATTTAATGAAAACAAAGAAATTTACACTTAAACAACTAAATTAAACATAATTTAAATAAATAAAGAATTATGATCTTTTGATCATTTATTATCCTATCAAGTATCCTACTAATCACGGTCGGGTGATTCTGGCAAAAGTGTAGGCATCTGTCTTCCCCTTAGAGCTAAAAATGGATGAGTGGACTTCCACAAGGTTGGTCAACTAATTTACCATTTTTCCATATTCTTTGGATTACATTCTCTTCATTTTCCCAACTTTTGTGTTTTAGAAAACAACAAAAGCACCAGAATAATATACCACTGTAAGCTTTGTTACTACACTGTCGAAAGAGCTTGCATACAGCTCCGAGCAGTTAAGAGTGAGGATGAGGTGCGCACAGAGAATTTTGACAAATGGAGTTTGCACGTGTTTCCATCTATCATTCAACAAGTGAACCTCACAGTTTCCTTGCACCATTGCACTAGTTCTCCTCACAAATCAAAATCCGCGTAAATGTGAATATGCATATAGTGAAAGCGGGCTTTGCCTGTATTTTTTTAAATCTCCACCTAAATGTAGTGTTTAATAAAAATAAATAGGCCTACTCATCTTAAAACCTTGTTCAAGTCAAAGTTTCTGTAGGTATAACACAAATTTGTTACTTAATCTAGTCATGTTATAGAGGTCCCCCCCCCCCCTCCCTAATGATAAACTGGTAGTTCTACGCCTTTAAAAGCAATTAATTATTATAAGTAAAATTATTAAAGAGAAAGAAAATCAAATAAGATTGGTATTTTGCATTAAAAAAATGGCCATGTAGATTCTAGACCAAGGGCTGGAAACTAATCAATCAGTCGATCTTGCAGCAATTTTCAATCGTTAAAAGTAATTGATCTTTGAGTATTTAAACTTTTTAATATGCAATATAACATGTTTTATGTAAATATAAAGAGACAAAAATCAGATTTATTAAGTGTTGTTTTTTTTCGCAAACTTCTACTTATCCCTACCAAAACATATTTAAAGTAACGTTTGTTAATATAACAATATTTAGGACACAAAAACTACTTCTTGGTCTTGAATGCCTCTTAATAATATAAAATCTATATTTTGTACACATTAAGCCTACATAGGAGGCCCTGTGTTACATTTTTTATAAGTAAATTAAGATATGTATTAAATAGTTGATTAATTAGATGGAGATATATCAAGCTATTTTGTAGAGTTTAATTATTTAAATTATTTGTCATACCTACAGATCTAGAAAAAAATATATATATAAAAACGTTAACAATAATTTTTCTATTCTTAGCACTATGAGTTACAGGATATATTCTAGCAAATTAAAATATTAATAATTTTTTAATTTGGGCCTTGAGTTTTCCATTTTAGAAAAAAATATATATATAAGCTTTACTCAGACATTTTCTGCAAACAATATTAACACAATCAATAATGATTTTATATAGATTTTTCCTATAATTTTTCTAAATATGTACCATATCATCTGTGCTATCTCTTATACCCCCACCCCCACCTTTCGGCCTATACTTCACAAATTCTTTTTATGTCAATTATAATTGCATAAGATTGCATAAGATACCATACTTTAGATTAATCTACAAAGTTAGAAATAAAATGATAATCTACACTCTCCCAATGAGTATTGTTCATACTTGTCACAAAACATGCTATTTAATATTATAATACCAATGTTTCCATAAAAACTATATTATACATACCATGCACACTTATTGTGTAAAGTGGTTTGACCCATTTTTGAATGGAACTGGCCCGTTTATATAGTGGCGTTTGTCAAAACAACCAGTAATGATTTGGTTTAGTTTTTGATTATGAAAATATTTGTCTTGTACGATTAACTAGATAATTCTGACCATTACTAACGCAAAGTGACCGCCCACTGGTGAAAGTATTTAATTTATTAGTGAAGCATTGTGGGAATAGAAGAACTTTCTGGAAATGCTTCTATATTACAGATTTATTATGAGAATTACACAAATACTGTACATCATTGCACCCTGATAAATAGGCCTCTATATTTTCTTTGTATTTTATAATAAAAAAAACGCCTCGGTGGCGTAGTTAGCTAACACGCTTGTCGTGTTGAGCTCGACCGCTGAGGACGGGGAGATCGAGGTTTGAATCTCGGTCGGGTGAACTGGGGGTGGTTTTTCCTAAATGGTTTTCCACTCTCCCTCCACGCAAATGCGGCTTCATTTCCTCTAATTCAGCCTTCCCAATTCCTAATCCATTAGAGTAATTATTACTTAAAGCGTATAACCCGAACGGGTAGTATGAAGCGGTGCTAAATATTATAAATATAATATAAAAAAATCCATAAACAATGATAATTAACATTTATATTTGTTTTGGTTCAAGGGTACTAAATAAAAATTGGGTACTGATGCATTTGATAAAGGAAAAAAAAGTGTTGACCTTTCTAACTTTGTTTCATAAGAGACGGAGCTGCTGTGAAGAAAATATTGGGAAAAAATGTATTTGCTCATCATCTAGCACTGTTTACAGCCTTTGGCGGGGTCACCTTGCCATCTTCCTCTTTCGGACCATTCGTTCTCTCTAACGTTAATCCTACTTTTCTCCCCTTGATTGCATTCCCTCAGCAATTTGCTCATCCCACCTCCATCATCACCTCTTTTCTTACCCTTCAGTACAAACATGTAAGCTTATTATTTCAAAATACATACCATTAATGTATAGAGATAATCTTAAGGCTCAAGCTAAAGTATACACCTAGTTCAGTAATTGAAGGTTGTTTCTTGGAATATAGCCCGAGTTTGTGAAGACACTTTCGGACATCTTGCATCATGGAGGCAACGGTCCGGTGGCGCGCATGGCCGCTGGCTTGCAACTCAAGAACACGCTGACATCCAAAGACCCCACTATCAAAGCTCAATATCAGCAGCGGTGGCTCTCCTTCCCTGAAGATGTTCGAGGATATATAAAGAAAAATGTAGGTTTTAATTTATTAATTTTTTTCTATTTATATCTTTATATTTAAAGAATACATTTTAGAGACGTGATTAAATGCTAAGTTTTACCATGGGATTGAGATCATAAATAAAGAAAAGATTCACCAAATTGCAATATGTTATCCTGTATATTTAAAGTTTATTTAAAATCTAAAGCAAATATATATAATTTATTTAAAAAAAATTGCAAAGATACTACCAAGAATATAAATTCTTTATTTTGATGTAAAATGAACACACTCAATTTATAAAAGGGTCATTAAAATATATATTGTACATTCACAACCTTAATTTACTTGAATGACAGCTCAAAAAGTCACTAGAAATTGGCCATAAGGTATCCCTATGCCAACAGCTGACATCTGTCACCTTGGATAACTGTAATAAAAACATATAAATGTGATTGTTAACCAAATTAGTTTAGTACAATTCTATTTATATTTATTTGAGGTCGGGCACAAAGCTTATTTATCGTTTTATTAAACTTAAAACCATTACTATTCAGTGCATTTTCACAAAAGGTCTTAACAAACATAGCTTCAAAATGGCGACCAACGAATTCAAACCATGTGATTAAACATGGTGGAAACAAGTTATTTACAATGATCCACCATGCAGTGGATAAAAGTATTTTATTCGGTTAAATATCTTGAAATATGAAAAATGATCATAAAGTAATTTATTATATACAAAAAAAATTACAAGTATTATTTCTTTTCCAAGTAAATATGATGCCTGTATTAAAAGGTGTTAATTTGGGGATGTGCGGGATCCCGAACTTCGGGAAAATGGTTGTTTCCGAAATTCAATGGGGAAAAAATTTCAGGAAAAAATATTTCAAAAAATTACAGCTGAGGACAGACCATCTAAGTCATGTTTGTATTTAATTTTCATTCAAAATATTGTTAATTTATAAATTTCAACTAGCCTTTTCTTCCATTAAGCAGCTGGACACTCGAAACTTCAGTCACTTATTTTGTAACTCCATAAAAAAATAACTGAGCGCCATTAAATAACATAACCACAATAGATATTAGGGGTGTACTGATGCGGATACCGCTGAGTCGTTATTGGGCAATTATTGGGGCATCGGCAATCAATCGTCTTTTTAAGTAAAATTTAAAGCACAATTTTCTAGGTAGGAGTTTAGGAATAAAAATCGCAAAAAACAAACCAAAAAACACTTATATACACACTGCATCTGGGTTGTGGGCCATGCAAAGATTACATAACCAGATAAAGAAATATGAGTTCATACCGTTGATAAAACTAACAATCTAGTTCCACTTTCGCTGGTTATGCAAAGATTAAGATTATCAAAGCATTGACTGTTGATTTTTAGATAAAATCTTTTTGTAATAGTTGCATTAACTGTTATTCGCTAAGCATATTTCCCAATAGTTATTAACAAATAATTGATAATCGGGACTAATTGGCGTAACTAATCGTAGCATGAACAATTATTTTAAACAATCAGTAATCGGTTTTACTAGATTGCTACACCTCTATTAGATATAATTGAGGGAAATGTCTATTTCTAAATATATTTAAGCCAGGAAAACATTTTTAATGCAAAATATCAAAATGTTCACGAAAACACCAACACACTTATTTGCATGAAGACACACACATTACGTGGGTATTAATGTTCGTAATGACATACATTTGCTTTTATACCCTGGATAATAATAATAAGCTAATAATTTTGGAGTGTAAAAGCACTTTTTATGATTGCTTTAGTAACTAAAACGTAAGAGTTAACCCGGCACACCGGTTCTACCAAGAAATGTTTTTGTGATTCTTATAAATATAGACAAGAAAGTGGCTTGCTTTTATCTGTTCAGGATAGTTTGAATATTCTAATGTTGTACTGTGAAAGTAATTAAAATTCACCCCAAGAGTTTTCTTATTTAAAAACTATTTTCAGAAATTTACCTATTTATATTCAAACCAAAAATATTTAGTTAATAATATACTTTTATTATAGTTGTATTTGGCCTAGTTATTTAATTTACAAATATCAAAAATCTCACTCAACACTTGGACAAAAAACTTCATTTTTATATGGAAAACTTGAAATTTGATATATATATTTTTTAATTGAAATGAATGGGAAAGAAGCTAAGTTTAGACTAAAATTATCAATCTGAAAAATGTATATAATCCTAAACTAGAAAGTTATTTCCCGCCTGAAAATGTCATTCCCGCACACCACTAGTATTAATGTATGCATTATATTACAATGAGCGTATAACCCGAACGGGTAGTAAGACGCGGTGCTAAATATTATATTATTATATTACAATGCATGGATAACATTCCAAAATTAATAATAAGTACTTTTAATTATTTGTAAAATCTTGTTTCAGATTGGGTAAAAGATTATTAAAATAAATTAAATACTGTGGGAAAACTTAAGTTTACATTATTTTTAATGTAAAATACAATATGTGATTAAAAAACTTTACACATTTATATCAAAACAATGACTTTTTACAAGTGTTGAGTGTTGCCAACCCATATGATTTTTGAACTGTCATCCAATAAAAACCTATCAATATCAGTCTTTATTTTAAAGCGAATGTGTAAATTTGTGATTAGATTTAGATGCCTTTACCCACTTATTTCTTTGTAGATCCTAGCTGCTCTTGGGACAGAGAATACCCGGCCTAGCGTCGCTGCTCAATGTGTCGCCTATGTAGCAGTGGCAGAGCTCCCTGTAGGACAATGGCCAGAACTTATTTCCCTCATGGTGAACAATGTTGTCAGCGCAACCAGCACAGAGATGCTCAAAGAGGCAACGTTGGAGTGCATCGGCTACATTTGTCAAGACATAGTATGTATACCATTACACAGTATATTTCAAGTTTTAAAAATAGTTTGAAAATGACACCTACACTTGCTTTTGACTTAACATGGTTTGATTCTCTTGTCAAGGTCTTTTTTTTTATAACTATATCTATCTTAATTCCTGTGTATTGTTGTTGATTCGTTAATAATGATAATTTCAAACAATACATCAATCTTTATTGGCTGTGAAATTAATTGGGTGATTATATCAACTTTGTTTGTTCGGGAAAGTTAAGGGGAAGGTGTTCCATATCAAAGCGTTCTAAGCCATGTTAGATTTCCTTTGATTCTGTTTTTAACTCCTCCCCCTAAAATTGCTTGGTTTTAAATTAAGAGTTTGATATAAACGTTATTCCACTAGTAGAAAGCTAAAACATTATAGCTTAACAAAAAGTTAATTAAAATGGTACTTTAATATGGAAACAATATTATCTTTGGGAGGACTAACATTTTCAATGCTCTGCTAAAAGTGGGCTTGACTGTTATTTCACTGTTACAGGAACAAGATGTATTGGTCTCCCAATCTAACCAGATCCTCACAGCTATTATTCATGGCATGCGGCAAACTGAGCCAAGTAATCATGTTCGTCTGGCTGCCACCACAGCGCTTCTAAACTCTCTTGAGTTTACCAGGGCAAACTTTGATAAAGAGGTGTGTAAAGAGTTGTGTAGTGTTTGTGAAATTACTTTACAGAGGCTACAGAAGAGTGGTCACAGTTCAATCCTCGGCGCGTCCACAATTTTTCTTTGAATCATTGGGTTTGGGACGGGGTCGAACTTAGTTTTCTGAAGACGAATAGATAAGTTATTTGGATAAATAAGTAGCAGCTCTTTTCTAGAAAACTGAGATTAATGTTTGAAGGGTCCATTGTGCTGAGCACATTATACCCCCTATCCACATATGTTGGCACGATCATCGTTAACAGCAGCAGCCATTGGGTTGATTGCAAGCTTACACCATGGAGTAAAAGTCATTCTCTTAGGTGTTCTCTCCTTTTCCATGTTCAACTTCACTTATCCTTGCTATAACTGTATACTATTCATGCCACACTTCCTCGAGCGTGCGACAAGGCTGAACAAACTAAACTCCCTTTGCATAGAAGAAAATATGAATTTAATAGCTAAGTACTCTGATTCAAACATGTGTTTTTACCTCCATCCTGAAACATTGATTGGTTTGTGTAACTACCATCAAGCCTAAATATACCTGTTCTAAAAACATGTTACATGACCTCACATTGTTTAATTTTTACAAAAATTGAAATTACATTCTTCTATACTACTATAAAACAGTGGTCGCCAACTTTTATGTTACTAAGGGCGCATCTGAATTTTGTAGCTTTTTTGTAGGTGCAGATATATATATTAGTGGTGTGCGGATATTTGAAATTTTGAATGGTTAATTTGATTCGAAACTCTTTAATAGTCCCTACGCAAGATTGGCTAGGTGTGTTTTATAACGGCTGGTGGGGAGAGAAACAGTTGGGAGCCATGTGTTTACTAGCGAAAGTGCTTGCAATGAAACATTTAAAGAAGGGTAGAAATATATACTAAACCATATTTTGTGGTGTGTGAAAATGAAGGGGACAGGGGGAGGAAATATTGCAAGGTCAACTATTTAAGTGTGCCTGTGAGTCTATTGTTACTTGTTAGCTGGACAGGGAGGCGAGAGAACATTTAAGGTGTGTCAAGCTTAAGAAGCATTTAAAACCCTGAAAATATTTAAGGGGGTTTCAAACCTAGATACCATTTAAACATATAAGGGTTGTGTCAAGGGTAGAGAATATTTAAAGGGGTCAAGAACTAATTTTATCATCCATTACTGTTGTGCTATTTTAGTAAATTTATTGTTATATAATATGAAAGTGGGAAAGGTATGAGCGAGATTAGTTATAACATTCATTATACAACCAGTCCCTGTGATGGATGGAGTAAAGGTGTCGCTTGGTGTGTGCATTTTAGTGGGCTTGGCGAACTGATGGGCAATAGTACCTTCTGGTTCAGTGAGGAATGAAACAAGAAACTACCACAATCCTAATTTCTCTAGTGAACCTTTTCAATGCGGTCTAGGTTTTCAACTGACATGGGAATTGTTTATGATCCAACCAAACTTTGGCTTAAGTACTAATCAACCCACAAACAAAAGTAGGCCTTGCATATTAAAAATGAGAACCACACTTAGAAATAATTAAAATATGACCTTGTTTATTAATCAGCCAATTATTTTACCCTTTCTAATAAAAATGTTTTAATAGAGAGAAATTAGTCTACACTGCCCAGTTAAACATTTTCTATGCAATTTTTAGATTTAAATTTATCTTAAGATTTAAAAAACTTGTTTTAGGTGAAACCTGTTGTCTAAAAAACTGGATCAAAAGTTCCTCTCAATTTCCTGAAATTTTGTTTTGAATTCAGTTTTTTTTTATTAATATCAGTTTAAATAACAATGTTTTGAAGTAATTTTGTATTTTCTTGTTGACTAATTTCCATTATTGTATATTATGGCAATCACAGAAGTGAACCTTCAGACACATTGTGTTGCTTTGATTATTTACTTAACTTGAACCAAGGTCATCTAAGGCACATTACATTGTGTGTAAACTTAGTTTAGGTTTAGGTGGAACAGGAGGGCTCACTCAAATTCACAAGACAATATCCGATCAAGTAGTTCATTATGTATTCACTTGAATGAGTAATGAACAACAACCTAAAGCAACAACAATATTGTATATCTCCACTGTTCTGATTTGTTCCTCATTAATCTTAAGAAATTACGTGGATTTGAGCATGGAGCTCCTTATCACTGGGACTGACACCTTAGTCAACGTGCTCACCACCGCAGGTCACAGGCAATTAATATAATTTAAAAAACGTGTGCCATTAAAGATCAATCCATACTTAGCGGCCAACAGTTAGATAAACAGCTAAAACATTATCATAGAAAATTAAAAATGTGTGGAAAACCTGGAAAAGTCGGGATATTTGAAAAAGGAATTTTGGTGGCCACTCTGTTTAAGCATTTGAATCTCAAATATCCTTAAGGATTTGAAAGATTCAAGGTCACATACCTTATAAAGCTATTGCTGACTTTTTAACCATAAAACTTAGAATTCATATAAATGTGTTTTATTTTGTGTACATTGTATACTTGGTTTATTCTGAAAAATAGTATTCATACCTTTTCTGATTGCAGTATGGCCCTATCTTATAAACTACACCATAGTGGAATCAAGCAAGATAGATTACGGTATTTTATGATAAACACTGGTTACAAGCCCAGTTTTCTTTTATTTCTTAAAAAGTGTTCAAACTCTGTTTTCCCTAGTCCGAGCGTAACTTCATCATGGAAGTAGTATGTGAAGCTACACAATCAACAGACACCCAGGTTAGAGTGGCAGCACTACAGTGTCTAGTGAAGATAATGACACTCTATTACCAATACATGGAGACCTATATGGCGCAAGCACTCTTCCCGGTAAGTACAACTAACAATTATAGCACAGAGACAATGTGAGACTTTCGTTACACTACTAGTGGCATGCATAGAAAGTCAAGTAGTATACACCAGGGTCCCGAGTTGAATTCCTAGCATGACCAAAAAATTTATCATTAGTGAAATTAGAGCTTCCTCTTTCACAGTGCAAAATAAACGACCGTGAGCGGAATGTTGTGTCTGTTCACTTTCAGTGTAGGGTGCCAGTAGGGCTGTCAAACTTGATTCCTTGATACCCTCGATTCTTACTGGTATCGAAAGAATCGAGAATCGATCTTAACATTACGATTCTCATTACTTTGATTCTTAGCTCTCAATAAAACTAGCAACATTCAGAATAGTATTATATTTGGAAGAAGGTACAGGAAAGGTGGATAGAAACATACAAAAGGGGGACAAACACAATATGGCCTTTACAATGAAAAGAAGAACACAGTTCACACTTTACACTGCTGCCAATGGACAAAGAGGTAATGGATGTCTCTTAAAGAAAATTGATCGTTACCGCCCAATCCCCTGACCTAGGTTTCAACCTTTCGTATACCTTCTTTCAAATATAATACAAATATCAAGAGGTAAAAACTTAACAACTTGATACACTTTTTTCATTAATTCAAAATGGTGCACTTTCATTTAATGATCCTATTTGGTGAATTTAATAGACTTGTGTTATCAACAACAGTTTACTTTTTTATTTATTTTATTTACAAATTTTTTATTCATTGAGGCTTCATTTGTAGGTAATAATGCATGTTTACTATAATATAGGAAAGTGATAAAACTAAAGAAAAAGGAAAAATAAACTATTAAGAGTAAATTTGATGAAGAAAGCCCACCTAGGGAAAGAGGAAAAATGTGGGAAGAGTCCAATGCACAAAGGAGACATCTTCTTCCTTTC
>CABEEJ010000650.1:154792-169424 GCA_901482245.1 Timema douglasi
AAAATGGAGTAATCCATTGTTTGTGTACTATGTACTTTCTTCTTCTTTGTGTTTGATAAAGGCAACAATGCCGAAATATAATGATATTTGTGTTAAAATGTGTGTGTGACTACTTCGACTATAGAAGACAGAAGAAAGGAAAGGAAGAAGATGTCACCTTTGTGCATTGGACTCTTCCCACATTTTTCCTCTTTCCCTAGGTGGGCTTTCTTCATCAAATTTACTCTTAATAGTTTATTTTTCCTTTTTCTTTAGTTTTATCACTTTCCTTTATTATAAAATTATCTAGCCATTGGGCCACCTCATTTTTAAACATGTTTACTATAATGTAATTCCTAATTATCTTATTATTTTGATTATATGATTTATTACTTGGTAAAATTGATAATTTTTTGTTATGATTGAAATTTTATTTTGTTAAAATTAAATTATTTTTTATTATTATGAATGTTTTTTTATCATTTAGTATGTTATGAAGTTGAATACATACATATTTTTTATATGATGTTGGATGCTTGGGGGGAAAAGAATAGAAAAACGTTTTAAGAATTGGAATTGAGAAAAACAGGTATCATGACATCTCTAGTGTCCAGCGATGTGGAAAACTAGTAAAAGTCAGGGAATGTACTTGGTCAAAGAAAAGTTATGGAAAAATCAGGGGAATTTGACAAATTTCTGGAATTTTCACATTTTCACCAATAAAATATGCAACTTTTACTTACAATAGTAAAACTAACATATTTTTTTTCCCAATTAATACATACTAGGAATCTATTTTAACTCGGTTGTCTCTGTTGAGCATGCTACTCTCAATTCTCAAATTCAACAAGTGATTTTCAAGTTGTTTGCCACCCTTCTACAGCACGTTTTTAGCCAAAGTTGAGTCATGGTTATGAGCATGCGTGAGAATTGAAAGTTATATGAAGAAGAAACCAATAAATACTGTGACTCACAACAATTTTAAGCTGTATTGTTTCAAGGTGATTTTTCATTTTCTCGGTGTGATCTAATTAAAATCTAACTTGTATCACACTACCCAATAGCTCCTCTCTTTAGGTTGATACCTTTTAACATTTCATAATGTATATCTTTCTAAATATATTGTTGCATTAAATTGTGATCTTAAAAAAATTATGTTCGTATATATAGTGACTGGAAAAGTTGCAAAGGTCAGGAACTTTAAAAATACAGTTTGACTGGACACCTTGTCCGTTTAGGTTAGTTTTTAAGTTGTGTGCTGATATCTCTCTGTTCAGAACGTACACGTTATATACGTTACATAAATTAAAATGAAGTAGGATGCAGGTAGTGAAGCAAGCTGGCAGCAAAGTTTGTAGAATGCTGTTCTATTTCCTTGCTCACTTGCGTTCACCCATCTCGCGAATATTTCCCAGGCAAACTAGCTGTCCCTTTACTTGCCCTATTTGAATAATCTTCACTCACGTGTAGCCGACTGGTGAATTTAAGTGTAGACTTGTTTGTGTTTCGTATTGTATTTCCGTGATAGTGTAATCCTATTAACGTTGAAAACTAGAACTGGACTTTCCTATATGTGTCACTTTTTTGTGATAAAAGCAATGAAATAACCTGCTTACAATACTTGTCGATTTACTTGTCATATGTAAACCCACCTTTGGGGTTGAATTTTAAGGTTTTTTTTAATCTCTTATAGTTACAAATTTTAGTTTGGTTGAGGCCAATATTTTACAAATCTGATTTTTCACTTAACCTTATAATCTATATTTCAAATCTGAATCTTGGAAAAAATTACTAATATGAGAAGAAATGAAAATATAATTGAAAATTAGAAATAGTAACTAGATGTTAACATTATTTCTATAATTAAATTAACCAGGCTCTTTGAGTAAAACCTCTTTTTTGCTTTTCGAGGTGTTTTTTTTATATTTGGGAGGCGGTTTAGGAAAGGTGAATAGAAATATATAAAAGGGAATTAACAAAATGGCTGTTACAATGAAAAGAACACAATTCACGCTTTACACAGCTGGCACTGGACAAAGAGGTATGAATTCCTCTTGAAGAAAATTAATAGTTACCTCCAGACCTTGAATACCTGTCAACGATGTACTAGACATTAATGACAATCTATCTAATAAATGAATGTATGGTGCATATTTTAGATAACGCTAGAATCCATGAAGTCTGATGTGGATGAAGTGGCACTGCAAGGTATTGAGTTCTGGTCTAACGTCAGTGATGAGGAAGTGGATTTGGCCATAGAAGATACAGAGGCAACAGAAGCAGGCAGACCGCCTTGCAGAACATCAAGATTCTATGCAAAGGGTAAGTCCATATTGTGGGGAAAAAATCTTCATATTGTAAATTTCAGTTAATGTATTGTTTAAAAATATCTTATTTAGTCAACAACAACTATTTCTAGCCTCTGGCCGTGTTAGTTAAGTAAAATCCCTCAATCTTCCTCTATCCTTCCATCTTTTATTTGCTTCCATTCGTCTACTCTCTCCATTGAACAATTTCTGTTATCTGCTCCTCCCTTTGCCCTATTTAGCACTTCCTTACACTTTAAGGGCACTTCTCTTCTCCATAGCAAGTCCGCCTTCTGCCCTCCTATTATAAGATCCGCTCTACTTCCACTCTTTGCCTCAATCACATTTACAAGATATTTTAAGTTTTGTATTTTACTCATCTCTATTCTATCCAACTTTATAGCTTTACTAGGCCTTAATTATCCTCTTTCTTGTCATTACCATATCTTCGTAGTTTGATGATTAGTAAAGGTTTAATAAATTCTATAGTAAGAATAGTTTTATGGTGATTTTTGTTATGATCATGTAATATAGCTTCACTACCTTCGCTGTATTTACTAGGTGAAATTTGATTATTAAATTAATAGATTAGTTTAAAAAAGTTCAATTTTAATTTTTGCGCAATTTATACATTATTTTTATATTCTTATAGACAACATGGTACAAAATATGCTAAATTTTATTTAGAGATACATAGATACTTTTTTTTTTAAAAAAAAGGATTATTAGTGGTTTTAAGTGTCATTGCGACACACATATTTTAATCAGACAGGTTTAATATGTTTTATGTGGATTTATATATTTACTAGGATTGTGTGAAACTTCGACTTGGCTTCTAAACAAACATCAGCTTCGAAGCTTCACTAATAAAAATATTGAAAGTTAAAATATTCAATTTATGTTCAATTACTGCTATTCTGAGCTATTTTGTACATTACTGATTAATATTTATATGGGAAAAATCTAAAGTAAATTAATTACATGTTGTGATAAAAGCTTGATTTCCGTATTGAAACAAAATATTACAAACAATTGTGCATTAAAACATTTTCCAATTAATTTGAATGCATAAAGTAATTTGAACAACCACTATATATTTTTTCAAACATAAAACAACTAAAAGAAAATATTCTAACTTCAATTTAACGTCGTAAATATTTTATATATTCAATTCGAGTTTGTTTCAAATTGAAAAAGTGGGCTTCGCACACCCCTAATATTTGCCTTGGGCTTATTCTGGTAGCAAACTAGTATTATTCATTCACGAGCTACGTTTACCTGGATGACAGCTCGAAATGTTACTAGAAGTAATCCCTAATATATCACTACGCCAACAGCTGAAATCTATCACTTTTGATGACTCTAATGAAAACAGTTGGTAATATATTAATGTGATAGTTAACCACAGTAATTTAAGCCGATATTATTTATATATTTATTTAAGGTCGGACACAAAGTTTATTTATAGTTTTATTCCCCTTAAAAAAATATTAACATCACTTTCACAAAAACTTCTAACTAACATAGCATCAAAATGGCTACTGACGAATCTAAACCATATGATTGAACATAACGGTAAACAAGTTTTTTACAATGATGCAGACATGCAGTTGATGAAAATATTTTATTCAGTTAAATACTTCAAAATACGATAAAATAATCATAAAATCATTTATTGTATGTAAAAAAAAATTACAACAATTTTCTCTTTCCCAAGTAAATACTATGCCTGTATTAAAAGGTATTGATGTGTATACTATATTACACAAAATCAGTAACGTTTCAAAATGACAAATTAGTACTTTTAATTATGTTTAAAATATTGTTTCGGGTTGAATAAAATGAAATAGTATGAGAAAACTTAAGTTTATGTTATTTTAAATGTAATATATATCAGGTAATTAAAGATCTTTACATTTATAACAAAACAGTGATATTTTACAAGTGTTGGCAACCCAAAACCTAAACATGTGATTTTCGATCTGTCATCCTTTTTCATTATTTAGCTCTAAAACTATGTTTCCCTGCCTTAAATTTCTTCAGGGACAAATACTTAATCAATTATATGTAGTGTGGTCGGTTATTTTTATGAAAGCACTCGGTTGTGTTTACTTTGGAGTTGTAAAATAAAAGTGTACTTAACTTTATTAAATTAATAACGTTAATACACATTAAGTACAAACATTACATTTCTAGACTGTCCTAATTATTGTAACTTGAATTAAAATACATTATTTTCCCAAAATTTGGGATCCCGTACATGCCTAAAAACAGTCTTATGATATTACTCTCTCAACACAGCAAATTTATCTTAAATTTTCAGGAGCTTTGCAGTATTTGGTACCAGTGCTGATGCAAAAGCTGACAAAGCAAGAAGAGTATGATGATGAAGATGATTGGAACCCCAGCAAATCTGCAGGCGTGTGTCTTATGCTGCTAGCAACATGCTGTGAGGATGACATTGTACCCTTTGTCCTACCCTTTGTCAAAGACAACATCAAAAGCACTGATTGGAGATATAGGGATGCTGCACTTATGGCATTTGGTAAGAACTCTGTTTGTTCACTTTAAAGTGGCATTAAAGGTATACTTAAAGAAATAGGCATGGTTGCCACGCAACTTGTATATTTGGGGTATTTAACTGCAGCCTTTAAACTATATTTTACCATATTGATCCAGAAATTGGCGAATATTTTTTCACAAGCTCAAACTAATGTGAATAACTTTTTGGATAAACTAATCCAAAAAGATTGTGTTTTTCACAACATCCTATCATTAAAATAACCAATAAAATGTGTTGTTTTGACATCACTTCGAGTACTCTCTTCTTCAACCGGAAATGGAATACACCCATTTGTAAGTTAACCAGCAATCATTTGACTGTAAACACGAATGGTACTGTACTTATAACTAGGTTTGTGGAGTCGTTACGCCAAGCTTTCAACCTGGACTCCTATTTTTCTACTAAATTAAACATTGAAAGGAGCCTACACACTTACCAGAAAATTGTAGGCCTCAAAGTCCACAAAATACATAGCTATGTAATTTACGGGTATATCATTCCCCTTCTTCTCCATAAGAGAGTAAAACAGACTGTACTATGGCAGCACGTCTAAGGGTAGATCATAACCACTTAGATTCTGTGATTGCCTGTTTCTTGATTCAAAAAAGGCATATACTTGGATTCTGCAATTGCCTGTTCAAACTTGTCTTTAATCTTGGTATGGATAGAATGTTGTATTTATATTATATTTAATTATATAATCATATTAAATAATTAGTATTATATGTTATTATTGTTTATATAGAATTATTGATTTGTATAAGTAGGCCTGCTTGTAAGTAAAGGAAAGGAGAGAAGGTTACCTAAGGTTGAGACCCAAGAGTAAGCAAGTTCCCACCTACAAAGCTGGGAAGCATTGCAACTATTAGGCCTGGCTCGTATAACTTTAGTAGTAAAGGATGAGTCAAAATTGAAATGATGTGTTTGAGCATGAGGTGCTACATGTTTTTCGGGGTTGCTCTGATTGGTATCAAAACGGTGACTATTCATTTGTTGTCCAAGTGTTCTTGTGGTGGGGCCAATATATTCGGCACTGCAGTAGTTGCATATTAGCTCGTATATAATCCTTTCTGGGGAGCAGTCATAGTGACCTTTCATGGGGTATTCCATTTGTGTGAGTCTGCTGTTGATTGACTGTCCTGTTGATTTAGAAACAACTCATTCTAACAACGCTTTTTAAAATAGCTAAAAGACACTCAAACTTTGATTGATTTTATTTTCAAACAACAATATGAGTAAGTATGTTTAATTTGGTGTGATTTCGACCAGTATTTTCTTAGGGGTGGCTGGAGTTGATTGAAATAAATCTTAATCTACAGTTTAGGCCTCTTGTGTAATGTAGGTCTATTTGTAAAGCACTAAAATTCCTAACAATTTTCTGGGACTCAAAGTTGAGATTCGAGATTTGTATTCAAGAAATAGTGGATTTGACCCATCTCTAGAAAATGGTATCAAGTAAAATGATATATTTACCATATATTGTTATAATATTATAAGTTTTTATTTTGTACCAACTTTGACTCCACCAAAAGCTACTTCAGATTCCACAGCCCTGTTTATAATTGAGCATTATATGATAGATACTTTTAGTATCTGTTCTGGAAAAGCAGCCATTATATTTATTAATAGATACATTATATAGTTTATGAAGTAACTCAATAAGGAAAACCTCTTTTCGCTTTATGCGGTAATTGTATTATATTATATTTGGAAGAAGGTATAGGAAAGGTGGATAAAAACATATAAAAGGGAGACAAACACAATATGGCCTTTACAATGAAAAGAACAACACAGTTCACACTTTACACTGCTGCCAATGGACAAGGAGGTAATGGTTGCCTCTTAAAGAAAATTGATCGTCACCGCCCAATCCCCCGACCCAGGTTTCATTCTCTCGGAACTCATCAGGGAGGAGTGTGAAACACGCAACACAACTTCCTAAAAGAGAAAACCAAAAGGGGAGAAAAAGGAAAATGGTAAAGAAAGATAGAATGAAACCTGGTTCGGCGGATTGGCCTGTGACGATCAATTTTCTTTAAGAGGCAACCATTACCGCCTCTTCCATTGGCAGCAGTGTAAAGTGTGAACTGTGTTCTTCTTTTCATTGTAAAGGCCATATTGTGTTTGTCCCCCTTTTATATGTTTCTATCCACCTTTCCTATACCTTCTTCCAAATATAATATTATATAGCTTATGAAGTGTTATAGCTTTTCATATTTACTATTACTATATTGCTAGTTCTTGAAAGTAAAGCTATTGGTTGTTTATAGGTTCTATTTTGGGAGGCCTGGACGCCACCACTCTGAAGCCATTGGTTGAACAGGCTATGCCCACTCTCATTGAGCTCATGTACGACTCCAGCGTTGTGGTAAGGGATACAGCTGCTTGGACATTTGGACGTATATGCGAGATAATTCCTGAGGCGGCCATCAATGAGACCTACTTGAAGCCTCTTTTAGAATCGTTGGTTAATGGGTTGAAAGCAGAACCTCGCGTGGCGGCTAATGTGTGTTGGGCATTTACTGGCCTTGCGGAAGCGAGCTACGAACAGGCCGAAGGAAATACTGAAGAAGGTCAGCCCGAAACATACTGCCTCTCTCAGTACTTTGAATTTATTGTCCAGCGGCTACTTGAGACTACAGACCGGCCAGACGGAGCACAGGTTTGTTATACATCTTCTAAATGCTTAATATCAGGGATATGTAAATATTCAAACCTTTGAATATCAAACTATGAAATTACAAATTATTTGCCATTTAGAATACCTAAAAACATTTGATTTTATTTTACCACACATTTTAATACATCGAGAAATTATTGTTTGAAGTGATGTTATTTTAAATATTCACATTATTTTATATATTTGTTTACTAGAACCAAATATGTTAAGAAATTATCAACTACTTTGTGTTAGTGCTATAGACTTTACTACGTGTATCACCATTTAAACACGTTTAATATCTATTAGGGATTGATGAGAATGACATTTTTACCACGGGGCGGAAATAGGAAATAGTTAAATAACTATTATAGGGCTTAAAAATAGTTTTCTAATATTAAACTTGTATTATAAAGTTAGTTAAAATTACTAAACTTAAAATAAAAACATATAAATGCCATTTTTTATTTAATCAAATAGCTAAAGAACGGACACCAAATAATGCTAATAGAATAGTTACTTCTTTATAAGATTTATAATGGAAATTATTTAAGCTAGCAAACTTCTTTTGCAAATGGTAGTTTAATATTTAACTATTGCCAAAAAAAAAATTTACACCTCTTAAATGTTTTCTAGGTTTGATAGCTATTAAAGGTTCTTTAGGCTTGATGCCCTTTAAATGTTCTCTATTTTAACACCACTCGAGGGCCCCACACACAATCGGTTCAAACTTATCAATTTGGATTTGAGACTTTGCCCACACACTTTCAATTCAGATTGATCAGATCAGTTTGGATTGAATTGAGACTTTACCCACACACTTTCAGTTAAGATTGTTCAGATTTAACTGAAGCTTTGCATAAACATGATAATCTGGAATACAGACTTGTTGATGCTGGACATGTTTGGCTTTAATATTAGGGTCGTGTGAGACTCGAAAATTCGAGAAAAAAATATCGATCTCATCTTGAAAGTTAAAAAAATTAATCTTGAAAATTTGAGAAATTGAAATTTAAAATAAGGCAAATAATGACCTTGAGGAATTATAAAACCAAACTGGGAATTTATTATTTCCAACAATACTTTAATAACCCAGAAATAGGCTGCAACTCTTCCCCCTCCCCCAACAGTCTTCATTAAGAAATGTTTTGATTATAAATATTGATTTTCAATATCAAACTTTGACAATATAAGCTGTTTACACTAAAAAAAAATTAAATTATATATGGTGTGCATTGAAACTTCCTATCACTATTTTATTAATTGCATTTAAAATGTGTATTAAGATATCTCAAGTGTTTGAATGAACTATATATATAAGACAATTAAATCAAGTGACAGTTAAGATGTCAAAAAGGAACTCGATAAACTATATAATATTTACTTTAATAAACATAATCTAATTTTATTTTTACTTTCAAGGGACATTTTCTTGTCTCATTCTCGTGTCTCGATACTGTTTTAATTCCTTATCTTGAATTGAAAAAATTGCTCTCGCACATCCCTATTTAATGTGTAAGAAGCTTTGTGTACTGCATTTGCACTTATTGTTTTTTAGAAAGGGGTGTTAAAAGAGGGAATTGAAAAGAAAATTTTGTATATGGATTGGCTACTAAGTATTCATACATTAATATTCTACAGAAGCCAGGAAGCCATTGAACACAAGCACACAAATATTGGAAAAAATTGTTTCAATATAAACAAGCCACACACATTGATTTTTCCTTATATACATGCTGCTGTACTGATGGTCTAGAACAAAGTTCGCCAACTTTTTAGTAGTGTTTTGTTGAAGTAATGTTGCAATGTCATTCAGCGTGCCAACCAACCTAAATACACCCATATCGTTCATATTTTTATACTAGTTAACTTGCACATCTATTAAAACAAATTTAAGTGTATTTTGTAAAATGTAAATGAAACAATGTTTTTAAAGCGAATACATCAAATGACTATTTTTTCTTGAATACCTAATATTTTAATATAACCTAAAAGTCATTCACGAGTTAAGTTTACCTGTATGACAGCTCAAAATGTTACTAGAAGTAATCCCTAATATATCAGTACGCCAACAGCTGACATCTATCACTTTGGATGAGACTGTAATGAAAACAGATGGTAATATATGAATTAGATAGTTAACCACAGTAATTTAGGCCAATGTTATTTATATATTTATTTGAGGTCGGACACAAAGTTTATTTATAGTTTTATTCCCCTTAAAAAAATATTAACACCACTTTCACAAAAACTTCTAACGAACATAGCTTAAAATGGCGACTGACGAATCTAAACCATATGATTGAACATAACAATAAACAAGTTTTTTACAATGATACAGACACGCAGTTTATGAAAATATTTTATTCAGTTAAATATTTTAAAATACGATAAAATAATCATAAAATCATTTATTGTATCTAAAAAAATTACAACAATTTTCTCTTTTCCAAGTAAATACGATGCTTGTATTAAAAGTTATTGATGTGTGCACTATATTACACAAAATCAGTAACGTTCCAAAACGAAAAATAAGTACTTTTAATTATGTTTAAAATATTGTTTCGAGTTGGATAAAAAGAAATTATTTGAAAAAATGAAATAGTATGAGAACTTAAGTTTACGTTATTTTAAATGTAATATATATCAGGTAATTAAAGATCTTTACATTTATAACAAAACAGTGATCTTTTACAAGTGTTGGCAACCCAAAACCTAAACATGATTTTCGAACTGTCATCCAGGTAAAAACCTAATCGTGAACGGAATATAAAATAAATGTGCTTTACATAATTAAGTTCTGCTGACATTATTTTGAAATTTTGAAACAAAACAATTGAATCATTGATAAATAAAACACATTATTAAAATTATTAATCACAATGGTTTTAATCAAATAAAGGCCTTATATTATTTTTATTCAAATTGCTCAGCGTGCCATTGAAAATTATTTCACACGCCAAGAGTGGTATGCATGTCGTAGGTTGCTGACCCCTGGCCTAAACTAACCTTCCCTACACTCGGCTTGAAAGCTTTAACAGTCTAGAATTAGAGATGAAGAAGGTTGAATTTAGAGGAAGTGTACGCTTATTTACATGGAGGGTGAATGGAAAACCATTTAGGAATAGCCATCCTTGGTACACTCGACAGGGATTAGAAGCAGGTAAAAAAACTTAATTGTTATCTTGTTTTGTAACGTCTTAAATATTCTCTTTTTAAACTCCTCAACGGTTCTTTAGTTTAACATCCTTTTAATCTCTACCTCCTTTCTGCTTCACTAACCACAGACAGGCTGATTGACCTTGGCATGCAACTTCCCCCATCCCTCTCATTTCTTTGCCCCTTGTCGGTAAATTGTCAATTCTGCCCGACCTTTGGGAATGGATAAATTCCTGACTTTTCTTGAGTTTGGAATTCCTTCCATCCCTAATATTTATTGCCAGCTGCTTTCACTAGTGATGATACCCAGGCTTGCCCCTGTGCAGCTTTAGAAGTGCCTGTTAATAACTTTTGTTTACAATGTTATTATATTTGATTCAAATCATCTGTTGCATAGTTATGATAAATTACTAATTTCAATAATTTAAAAACTTAAAAGAAGTTAGTTACCTAGGGATGTGCGGAAGTCCACTTTTTCAACTCAAAACGAAGTCGAATCAAATAATATGAGAAATTCCTGAAGCTGAATTGAAGTTCGAATAATTTAAAAAAAAAGTTTAATGTTTGATAAAAACACCATACTTTACATAATTATATAAATTTAGATATTAAGTATAATTTATAAAATGCTATAGTTTTAATATAATTTATATATTTTGTCTTAAAATAATAAACTAAGTTACTATCATAAAATGTAATTTATTTTAGACTTTTAGTTTTTGTTTTATGAAAACATTAATTTGTAATGTGAAAAACAGAAAATGAAAAAAAGGTGTTTTTTTAACTTAAACTATTTTTTTGGTGAAGCTTTATAGTTGTTGGATATAGAATTTTACTTTTGAATTGAAGTATAAGTTTTCAAAGCTTTGCACACCCTTGAAGTTACTGAAATATTAATTTCACTGAGATTTAAAGTAAGCCTATTAGTATTCAGAAAGAGAACTACTTGAAGGAATTTAATAGAATTAGACAAATTTAAAATCAAATAAAAACTACCACACTAAGCTAATTTATCGGGGTAAATTAACTATTATTGCTTTTATAGTCCTTCGTTTTATATGTATGTTATCTTTCAACTAAATAGCAATTGATTAATATGTTTTATCTGTATTTTGTGTAGGTTTGGTTACATTCATAGCAACAAACATTTCCAAGATGTTTTATAAAGTTGATTATTTTTTTTATTTAAAGTTAGATCTTTAAAGTAAATTTTGTATAATCTTGATTGTAATTCACAATAACATTGTTCTAGTAATAATTTTTATTTGTAGTTTTAGCTGCATAACTTTTTCTTTTACATAACTTAATTCAAAGTTTGCTGGTCATATTTAAAATATATATATATATATACACACCAGTAAGTAATTCCAAGTTGTATCGAGATCTAATAGCTATTCAAATTTATTCTTATTCAATTTCAAATCTTTCATAATTCTATTAGAAAATATGTTTACTCAAAAGATGGCCATTTGCAATGCAGTTCTATTTGTTTGCAGGCTAATTTACGTTCTGCAGCATATGAAGCGCTAATGGAAATGGTAAAGAACTCACCCAGGGACTGTTATGTCACGGTTCAAAAGACCACAATGGTCATACTAGAGCGATTGCAGCAGGTGCTTCAGATGGAATCACATATTCAGAATCACAGTGATCGAACACAGTACAATGACCTGCAAAGTCTCCTATGTGCTACGTTACAGGTAAATTTGTATAATTGCATATTGAAACTTTAAAGATTATTCGAGTACTTCTTCAAGATAGCTTACACCCACTTTCTCAAATCTGAATTTTAGTAAATATGAGAACATAAGCATTGAAATTTCACACATTGGTAGGATTATTGTTATTATTAATAATAATAATTTATTTTTTTCAATTTTGATTTTATTCATATAACATGGTAAATGTATAGTCTTAGGTCTACTATAATTTTTATGTTTATCCTAATAGTAAAATTCAGATATTTGTAGAGACTTTGCAAGCTTGGCCTTTTTTTTTTTTTCAATTGAGCTGAGTTGGAGTATATTCATAATTTTAAAATGATAATGGTATACATTTGTTTATTTTAAAAGTAAAATGGTAAATTTGAAATATCACCAGTTAAAGCAAACATAAACTGGAAATACCATTAGAAATTGTTTAGATAGAACACACAAAAAAAAAAACATTTCCCTTGTTCTTTTCTATTCCTTGTTCCTCAGATACACAGTAGGCTATTTGCCTTATATGGGCTCTCATTATAAATGAAATTTATTTCAATTCAATTTTTAATTCTTATAAAAGTTCTAGTTTTAAAATGAAAGATAAAATGGTTAAAACAATGTTTTCTAGTAGACCTTATGATATAACTCTATAAGGAAAACCTCTTTTCGCTTTATGAGGTATACCTTCTTCCAAATATAATACTAGTAGACCTTATGAAATAGTAAATTTGTATTATTTAAATAGGATAAAATATGTATTGCAACCTTGATCAAAAATGATTTTAGGCATGCTAAATAACATAATTGTGTAGCGCAATAGTAACAAATGCTAGTTTTGTATAGTAGCCCCATGACTTCTTTGCTGCTGACTGACAGCTCTGAAAAGCTACCAGACCAAATTATGTATCCCTACGCCAAACCATACGATCTGCAAAAACGTGTGTTTAGCAGCTGTTACTTTTGACAGTCAAAATCTTGGTACATACAAGAAACATATGACTGTTTTTTATTAATTGTTGACCTTGATATTGTAACATGGGGCGTGCGTGACCTGGGAGGGTCACGGGCTATTTACATGTGACCGTGTGAACCACCAGTTCTATTAGAGATATTGGGGTATGCTGCTGTCTAAACACGAATGAAAATACCCACGTAATATTCAAGGTTTTGACTATTGAAACTAAAACATACATACACACACTGCTTAACTATATATCTAAATTGATTATAACTAAACAAGTAATTAAGTAAAATAAAAAAGTCTTAATGAAGTCTGTAAATTAATAAACTAATAGAACACATAGAGATATAAGTAAATTAAATAAACAAATAATAACTATAAAACACCTAACAAATATTAAAAACTTTTCAAAAAGGTTCATTAAAACAGTAGCCCACAGTAACAATAGATGTCTACATCACCCGTGTACTTAGGCCAACATTTGTCCCGCACACTGGACACACTGGTCCACTCCTGGTCTCACTGGTTGAGAACCAAGGACTGAGCGGGTACATATAGGTGTGGTGCCAACTAAGGGTCTCGAATCCTCCACTTCTAGACTTAAAAGGATCCAGACCCTTCCAAAAGTGTATCCGTCCCTTCTAATCCCCCAGTCAAGTGAGAAGGCCATTGCCTAACTGTCAGACAAGGAGGGAAACAGAGAACAAGGAGCGCAGCTAGGGTATACAATGCGAGCGCGCTGGTCTCGATGTTATGGGATGTTAGGCCTAGTATTAATTATTAATTTTTTCTACAATATTAAACATTTTAAAAATTAGCATTTAATCCCACATTATTTATTATTATTATTAACAAATAATTTATACTAATTTTTTTTTTCTAAATAATTATTTGTTAATAGTATTATAAATGTGAAAAATCTTAATATATAGTATTACACAGAGAGAGAAAAACCTTTTTAACACTTTTACAACAAATAGGTCAAGTCCATTATGAACTGGCTTGCACATATTAAGTGTTTTTCCAACGAGGTCGCAAGAACTACTTCTACGTAATCATAGTCGTCGCCGTCGTCTTCAGCCAGGTTAATGATGATAGGTGGGTGGGTCTCACTCTCATCCATTTTCATCTCCCGGTCCCAATCTTCCTAAATAAGTCTCTCGCAATGGGCGACATTCTTATTCCAACTGAAACATTTGAATGGCATGGCAAAGATTCTATACACAACACGCTCATACTTCTTTTTTTTTTTTTTTTTTTTTTTTTGTAATTTTTTGGTTTTTTTTTTTTTTTTTTTTTTTT
>CABEEJ010000650.1:169715-197413 GCA_901482245.1 Timema douglasi
TAGGGGTAAGGTGTCAGACTTCTATGCTGGCGGCCGGGGTTCAATCCTCGGTCCCGGCACAGATTTATCTGATTACCAAACCCTTCCTTCACCTCTGACAAGACATCTTGTGAATGTGAGGAATGCCAGGCCTCCACCGTGGTTCGGATTCCACGTTAAACTGTAGGTCCTTCATTTCATCTCACAATCACCCTACCATTACACATTAGCGTAAGTGCGTATAACCCGAACGGGTAGTAAGACGCGGTGCTAATAATAATAATAATATTTTCATTCCTTGTCATGGTAATGGCACGTCAATCGAGGTTAGTTCAAAATGGACAAAATTATTTAATTATTATTCTGGCCTAAAGTAGTTTTATAGCTATATTACATTAATAATGTGAAATTTTGTATTAATTTTAATAATATCAGTTAGCAAATGATTTATAGGTAAACCTGCTAATATCATAATCATATAAATTAAATAGCCTATCTTTGCCATTGCACTTTAAAAATTGGTTGATTATTGTATTTGCACGCACATAAAGAGCAAGCGAGTTTTAATGATGAGCTTGGCTGGAAGCTCAAAAAACTAAGTAAATGCAGAGTCCTAGAATAGAATATAGGAAAGAGATAGAAATGTATAAAAGGGGGTGGTCATTATTTTGTAAAAATATGTTTTCCTTGCTTAAATCTATTCAGTGATCAAGATTAACATTAATTACTTCTCATTTGTTTTGACTAAGTAGTCTTATTATAAAAGCGACTGCATTTAGTTTAACTTTAATAAATCAATAATGTTGTTAGTGAACATTAAATACAAACTTAACAGTGATAGAATTTGTAAATTTTTAATATTAATTTTCCCCTAAAAATCTGAAAAATAATTTTTCCCATCCAAGTTTAGGTAGCATCCCATATACAAAAGTTGGGAATCCCGTACAGGCATAATAATATTCATTTTCTTTTTTCCTCATCTGTACATTTAACTAAATTTTCTGGTTTAGTTTATTTTTTCACTGTTGATTGTTTTATTTTGCAGAGTGTTTTGAGGAAGGTCACACCTGAAGATGCACCACAAATCTCTGACGCCATTATGACCGCTCTCCTGCAGATGTTCAATTCCAACTCCTGCAAGTCTGGAGGTGTTCAGGAAGATGCGCTTATGGCTGTCTCTACACTGGTTGAGGTTCTTTCAGACGGTTTCCTCAAATACATGGAGGCATTCAAGCCCTTCCTTTGTCTTGGACTGAAGAATCATGCTGAGTATCAAGTGTGTAATATTTGTATATTATCATCAGTACATTTTTCTTTTTTCGATACTCATTTGGTTCCCAAACAATTTTTAAGTTATTAAAGAAAATAACTGAATGAACAAATTCAAGCAACATGTTTATTTTATCACTAGGTTTGTGGTGCTGCGGTTGGACTCACCGGTGATATTTGTCGTGCTCTCAAAAGTAAAGTTCTTCCCTACTGTGATGAAATCATGATGTATCTCTTGGAAAATCTTGGTGTGAGTAATTTTATCATTTTTATTAACTCAACAAGAATGGTTTTAATATCATTAATTGGTTTGGAATGCCTCACGCTAGTATTAGTTTGATTATAAAACTAGTAATGGTATTTAGTTTAAAGATTTTAACCAAGACATAATTTTGTTTTTCAGTGGTTAAAATTGAAGTGTTAATGTTTTACTTTTATTTAGTACTAATCACCCATTGTTTATCCAATGAGCTTTAAGTTTTTTATTTGAGTCTATTTCAAGCAAGTTTTTCATAAAGCTCTCGAGAATGAAGTAAATCTCGAGCTCGGGTTGAATAGCTAGGTAATTTTAAAACTTATTTAATTACTTTAGTAGAAACAAATGTTTTAATATTTTGTCCTGGGGCCTGAGCGAGACCAAGTGGGGAGGAGAAAGAATGAATATCTTTATTCTGCATTGGATGGAGACTGATGAAGGGTAGGCTTCATAGTGTTAGAAGGGCTACAGGCGGAGGTAGTAGGTATGAATATGCTTCACTAACTTGATTTACCCTAAAAGAAAACATAAGAATCATAAACAGTTAGAAATTTGAAGTTTTTTGTATTTCGTTTATTATTCCTTAGTGTAATTGTGCATGATCACTTCTTCTGTTCCATTTCCATTCCTCTATGCACATTGTACAGGCCTTTGTTGGACATTATTTTATTGATCTTACTTTATTTCAATGTTTATATCTTATAAAAGTTGATGCTCATACTTAACATTAAAAATAATATTTCTTGCAGACAATATGAAATAGTAAAGGCTCTTTTAATATAAATGTAAGTTTGGTAAAGGGTGTATTGCAATAAATAATATCAACATTGATTTTAGACAGGTTAACAAACATGATTCTATAACTAAATAGTAACTAATCTCGCTAGTTTTGTAGCTAAAAGTATTAATTAATAGTTTTAAATAACTTAAGTTTGAAAACATTTAGTGTATATATATTTTTGATATATTTTAATCCAATATAAATTATTATTTTAGAAAGGGACCCGCTAATAATAGTAAAAAGAATCATTCAATTATCTAGTAATGATCTTAGCTATTTTTATTCTCACTGCTTTGTCGTGGCACTACAAGTAAACAACTTCAATCAAGTATAATTCAAAATGTACAACAATATTGAATAAATTTAGTGGTCAAAAGTGGTTTTAAAGCTCTACTACTTAATGTGAAAGTTAATATTGATTCTTAACAATTTGTTAAATAACCATATGATATAAGTGGAAATGCCAATATCTCAATTAGATAACCCATGTTTACTATTGTGTTTTATTAATTGATCATTAAGTACATCAAGTGAAAGCTCGAAAATGACGAGCTTACAAAAAAATTTATCTCGAACTAGAAGTCCGAGTACTCGCAGGGTCCTATTTATTAGTCTGTCGAGCTGGAGAGTGAAGTGTGCTGGTTTAGTTTAAGGTTGGTTGTCTAGTAAGACTACTTACTGCGAGTTAGATATATAAATATATATAGTAATTGTGCAGGACAGGCCTGCATTGTATAATTTTGAATCTTAAGGACTACCATAAAGTTTTCATACCAAGGACGCATCCAAGAAAATATGACAAAAAAAAAGCTTCCACAACCAAGTGATCATGAAAAAAATGTGTGTACACATGAGCATTGACTGTGATGCACAAAAAAAATGGATTGACATCAAAATTCGGGCCTTGCTTATAAGATAGGGTTGTAGTGTATAATTTGTCAGGGTAAACAGAGGGTACTTTAATGGGGTCCCAAAAAAGAAAGTTTTAAATTATCTGTTGAGGTTTTGCATATTTTTTTTAGGACAACACTGTTCATCGCTCTGTCAAACCTCAAATCCTGTCTGCATTTGGAGATATTGCTCTTAGCATTGGACCAGAGTTCAAGAAATACTTGGATGTTGTCTTAAGAACTTTGGTCCAGGCTTCACAAGCCAGAATTAATAGAGTAAGTAGAAAAATGTTATTTTATATATATTTTTATGGATGAATTAGTTCTGTTTTGTCACCTTGTACAAGCTCAATGTTTGTGCAAGCCAAGACAATGAACAAAATGATTTGGAAAAATGTATTCTACATTAATTTTCCATACTTTATTTTTAATCAAAGTTGTGTAAGAACAAATAAAAAAATAAACATAATATGGATTTTGTAATGAAAAGAGGAACAAAGTATAGTAAAACCCATATTGTGTTCCTTTCTATCTATCTTTCCTTTACCTAAACAAAATTTTAGTCCATAGGCCTACTGCTGTCCACACACCATTAGTCGACCCAATGGGACACCCAAAAAAAGTTACCCAGGGGTGCAGGCATGTTCTCTGAACCCAACACAGTCCCACAAAATAGCAATGCCCTGGGTTGTAGGAAAGTAAAAAACAAATTATGTCGCTTGGTCCTGGTACCTTTGTTTGTTTGTAAAGTAAATTCACTTACACTTAAAGGACCTCAGGGAGCTCAATGTGTCAAATATAATTCACTTTATCATTGACCTAACCACTTTTTGACAGATTTTAAGTTAAATTGACTCAACTTTTCTCATATTTAAGTTTGTTAGTTTTATATAAGTATTTTATTTTGAAATCCTTGCATAAAATATGATTGCAATATATAAATAACAAACAAGTATTTAGAAAAATAAACCTAAAATGATCTTTTTTTTAAAAAAAAAGTACAGTTATCTATAAGATTTATTTTAGGGATAGGTTGGGGTTGAAATCACACTATATATTTTAGTTGTTACAGTATTATATCTGTCTAAAATTGTTTTCAATAGACTGGTGACAAACGAAGCAGTCATTGGAGTGTATGTGGAGTTTTTCAAAGTAAAACTAGTCTTATTGAGTATAAAAGGAAGTTAGTGTGGTGATACTTTCCAGCAAAATCTCATAATGATAAAGGTGATGTGTGGATTTTGTAATACCAGAATATTTAATGGTGGAACATTTGTTTTATTATGTAGAAGGAAAATATTCTAAATTAGTGAATAGGACATTAAATAGGCCTAAGACTAACCAATGCACCGTTCTTAAGATAAATGAAAATTATGGCGAGTTTTGTGCATACACTAAAAGGTGTAATAATAAAATTTTATCAAAATATCTTGACATGATGAGAGTTGCAAAATAAATTATGTTTGCTATTCTAATTCGTTATTCCAAAAGTCTCTAGAATTGGTGACCACTATAGCATTCTGCATGCCCATGTCATTTAGGGTGTCTACTGGGTCACAAAAAGTTAGTTACCGAAAAGAGAAAAAAAAAGTTATGTAAGTCCCTGCAAAGTCACATATTTTCCAAATTTTGGTCATAAATTCACAAAAAATATTTCTATTTGAATTTCCCACGCATTGTAATAATGAGAGTACCCGCTAGCCACAAGTTGCCTGTTTTTTTGTTGTTTTTTTTTACTTTGATAGTTAAAGTTTAATGTGAGTGCATTATGCCTATCTAATGTTCAACAGTTTACTGAAAGAATTTTGTAGTCCAATAAGCTCACCAAAATGTCACTAATTTTTGTTCCTCCAACTCATTAGACACCTGTCAATAAATATATTTATTATTTTTACAAATCTTGAGGTTCCTTTTTCCATCATTAGATAGCTGTAAAATTGTGTTTCCATTCACTTGTGTTTAATTTATGCACTTGGGTCGAATTGTTGTTTTTTCTCATTTTTGTGTTTTTGGCTATCTTTACATTTATATTTCCTTTACTCTGTCCTGGTGGGTTTGATGAGAAAAGGTCATTAACATTGGTTATCTTTGTCCGGTGGCAGCAATATGAAATTCTAAAACCCATATGGTGTTGGTTCATTTAAATGTCTTTCTCTCTCTTTTTTTAATACTGTCTTTCCTACATGAGAAGTAGTTAATAACCTAGTAATATTGTTTTGTAGTCTGACTTTGACATGATTGACTACCTGAATGAGCTGCGGGAAGGTGTGCTAGAGGCATACACTGGCATAATTCAAGGTCTGAAGGGGGATGGGACCATGCCTAACCCGGATGTTCTCTTGTTGGAGGCCCATGTCCCATTCATTGTCCAGTTTATCACTCAAGTAGCTCAAGACACGGAGAAGTCCGATGGCAACATTGCAATAAGTGCTGGACTGGTGGGGTGAGTAACAAATCTACCCCGTTACACAAGAGGTGCTTTTGGCTGATAGGAAATTAAAAGGTGCTTACATTAAATCATTACCATTAGAATGGCATTTTTGTGTGCGGATAGTTATACAAATGGGTGACTTCATACATGCACAGTATTGTACTGAAATTAGATCATCCTCAACATATAGGCCACACACTAAATATATGATAATTTTGCTAGTGAAAAAAAATGCTCTTAAAATTAAATCACCATGAAAAGGAAAACTATTAAAACCAAATGTCTTCCTTTTATCATCTATATTGATTGTAATGGGTTGTATTCATAAAGTCCCCATAAATGTTTATACTAGGGGTCTGCGAGCTTGAGTTTTTTTCATTCGAGTCGAATTTGAATTGAGTATTTTTTTAAACTTAGATGGATGCATTGTTGTCAAGACTGAAAAGCGCAATTTGCACATAAATAGCATGGACACAGTGAATCATCTGGAAATAAAATTTATTACTTCTCTTTTTAAATTTCATAACTTTCTTCATTATTTGATTTGTTTTTAGTGTGGTACTTGATACATTGTTCTGTCTTTTATTCATTATTATCAATTCATCAAGTTCTAAAATCAATTTTATAATTTTAATTGCATGACTTAATTTGTTTTTAGTGTGGTAGGGTTACCACGGTATTATTGGAAATAATAAGTTCCTGGTTTGGTTTTTTAATTTCTTGGGGCCATTATTGTTTGTGTTTTTTATTTCTCGAATTTTGGAGATTCATAAAAGTTCATTGCCACACTTAACAAAGTATGCTGCTTATCCTCGCATGTGACAAATTTAAATTCACTAAATAATGAGCTTTATTTTAACACAAAAATACATTTATTAGTCATATAACTTTCATAATAACCATACACGCAAGCTTATGCTTGTATACATATAAAATTTACACAAGATTGCTCATTTGTTCACAAGCTTAAAAACACGCAGCACTGATTATGTATTTAATTTGTCATTTTTGTTATTAAAATCATAAAAGATTTAAATTTGGTGTATGTTTGATTTATGATATAATCTTTAATTGAATTGCACCATCCAGATCTTTGAGGGTCAATTAAAAAATTACAATCATTGTCCAGCAAATGCCATTGGGACACATTATGTGGTCAGAAATGAAGCTTTTGGTTTTCAAACGGGTATTATGCTAGTTAAATGATAATTTCTTTTCAAGTTTAATGGTTGGGCTACCCAGAATTGAGAGAAATCTACTCCCGTTAGAGGTATGATAAAATTAGATTCAAATGTATGCTACAAACCATTCACATGTAAAACATCTGCACACTACTTATTAATTATTATTCTGTAGAGGAATATTCATGTTTAGTAGTTTTTACTATGGAAGAACAAAATGTATTTGGGATAAAAAAAAAACTGCTGTTGCTTTGTGTTTTTTTAAGCACATATATGTTCCTTGGGTTTTGGGTGCTATGATTTGTGAGATTTATAATACGAGATGAGACATTTGAAATCATTCATATTTTGAAGTTGACAGACTACTAGTTAAAATTAAACTTTTATCTTTTCAGAGATTTGTGTACAGCATTTGGCGCAAAGACGCTACCACTTCTAGACACTGAACCAATAATTGAGCTGTTGACCCTGGGCAGACGTTCTCGGGTATCTAGAACAAAAGCACTCGCTACTTGGGCAACCAAGGAAGTTCGCAAGCTCAAGGCAGCTGCGTCCAGCTGGTGAGTTTATTGCTTTTAGTCTTATTTGACAAATTAAATTATTATTTTTAATATTTCCCAATTCAGAATTGGGATTTTAATACATTATTTTATCATGTTTCAATTAAAATATTACCACTTTAATCATTACAAATTAAATATACATTATATTTAATATATAATTTGGTTTACTTTTACATAATCCTCTTCCCCCCTATCACAATAAAGGCAGTGAAAGTTTTGAATAAGTTGTGTTTGATTGCCAGGGCATCAAAATATTACAAAGCTACCCTACACTAATCTTTGTTCCCATTGCCTGTTTATTCCATATTGATTATTTAACGAGTATCTTGAGTTGAATTGCATCCAATTTTTCCTACATTAGAAGACTTTTTTTTTCTGATAGTTTAACTACTTAGAAAATGAAAATTATAACAAGACATATTTTGCAATACTGTAAATTCATATTGAACTAAGTGGTAAAGTAATGTTATTGGGTCTTGTTAGGCTTTTTATATAATTATGTTGTGCTAAACCAATAATAGTAAACATAATAGTTGTGAAAAAAAATTAAACTAGAATAATTTAAATCTTAACTATTATTTTTTTAATCCTTGACTTTTGTATATCTTCAAGGATTTGAAAATTCTAATAACTCTCAACATATATTTTATGAGTAAGGACACCTACTTTTGTAGTGGAAATATATCTCCAACCTTGAGCCTAAATGTCGCATCCATAATCAATATAGTGTTGACCTGCTTTGGTGGCCACATGGTCTAAGGCACTTCTCTCACATTAGACTTGCCGCCTATGATGGGGAGATTGAGGTCTGATCCCAGTCGGGTGCACTTAGGGTCGTTTTCCACACAAATGTGGGTGAATTTTTCTAAACTCAACCTTCCTCATCCCTAACCCACTTGAATAATTAGAACATAGGCATATAAAAATTATTTGGTTAAATGTTGTCTGTTTCGACTTGCTGGTGACAGGGATGTCGGCGTTTGAGTACCACTCTTGTGTATAATTTACATTTTATATGCAGCTCAACTACAAATACAATCATTACCTCTATAATTCACCCTTCCTCATTTATCCCTACCTCATTAGTGTAAATAAGTAAACAGCCCGGACGAGTACTAAAAGTGCTGGCCAAAAACAAAAATAGATATTTTGAAGCCCTGATAACGTGGTATAAAATGTGATAGCTGTGTGTATGTAATGGTTTTGACATTTGTAAAAATTGGCAGTGGGCATGGATGCATCTGTTACACTGAGTGTGTGGTGGAAAGTGGATTGAAATTATTTTAAAATAAAATTTAATATCACAGGTCATGATTGCTTTTTTATATCGGTTATAACCAAAAAATAAATTTTCTTGAAGGACACCTTTACTTTTAAAAACATTATTTTTTTAATGTTTCCTTGAGCAATGGGGTAACATTTGTTTTCCATGAAAATGTACAAAAAAGGAGCAAGTAAGTAGTATATAATGTAACACATATTAAAGATTCATCATAGACTCTACCATAAAATATGAGTGACTATCGACATTTTTATGAGGAATAAATTAAATTTTCAAAATAAAATATAGCTTATGTTACTCGCTAATAATGTAGCTTTATATTGGTGAAAGAATTTTTAAAATCGGTCCAGTAGTTTTTGAGTTTATCCATTACAAACAAAAAATAATCTTTCCTCTTTATAATATTAGTGTAGATTCAGTTAAGAGTTTTATTGGCCTTTGATGAAACACACAAGTGGAACTACATTGTCTTTTTAAGTTGATAACAAATTTGTTAAGAAAGTGATAAGTTTATAGGATGATCACAACTGGACAAAGCTGGGTGGGATTCTTGGAGAGAAGTCAGAGAAAATCTTGAAATTCATTAGAAATTTAAGATATTTTTCTGTTTGCTTAAATATGACTAAATAATACTGGTCCACACTTATAAGGTTTGAGCAGGTACTTGGTTTAGTTAAGTGTCTTGGAAGCTTTTGATAAATTAATTTTGTAACTAAAATCAAATATAATATTTCTAGAAGGTCAACTTTTGGTGATGCAATCGATGCTAGTGGTCAAATGGTTTGCATTAAATATTCATCAGTGATAACATTTCCTCAGGTAGCGGTGCAGATAGTACCAAGCCACACATTATGTTAACCGAAAATTACTTTATATCAATAAAATTGTATATCAGTCTATATTTATTTTAAAATAAAGAATTAAATCTAACAAAATATTAAGTAAAAATAAAGCAATTAAATAAAGGTTTGATAATAAAGAATAAAATATTAAATTTTATCTAAGAGTATAATTTGTTTGCATCATTTTAATTTTACATTACTATTTTTCTTATTTCAAAATCATAATACCCATTTTCAAAAGGGGATAAAACCGTTTGAGTAACTAAAAGGGTATCTCTCACTACTACCAACATTCTACAATGTTTTATTTAACATAGTTCTAATGAGATTGGCGCACATGCAGAGGAAATAATTGAGACTTATCAGTATGAATCACTACACTATTTGGCAAATATTATAAAAAGTAGGAATACATCATGAGAGTTAATCATTTACACGTGGATTTTTAAAAGGTCCATAATTCATTTAAAAGAAACAAAGTATTGGATTTTATTAAGGTTTGGGATACACAAAACACTTGTCAAGGCAATTTAGATAGGTTAGACACATGGAAGGGTACCTGTTGGATGTCACTTATCAGATATTAAATTGAAATACATAATGAGCTGAAACAAGGAGCTACATTTTCCCCAATATGGTACCTTTAAATCTAGCCTTAGGGTAATGCGAGAGAGTAGGCATGGGGTTAAACTAAATAGTACAATGCAGATATTAGGATATCTAGATGATCAAGCTTTTTTGGGCAATAGTAAGGAAGCTGTTGCAAGAAATGCAACCATTTTATTAGAGGCTAGTATGGAAATGTATTTAGTAGTGAATACTGAAAAGACTAAAGATTGATGAGTTTAAATATCTAGGAACAATTTTAACTAGCAATAATGAAACTAGATTGAAAATTAGGAAAAGAAAACAGTCCGAAAATACATGCTATTACATGGTCATTAGGCTGCTGACATATCGCCTGCTGTCAAGGAATGTAAAACTTTGAATATACAAAACAATTTTGCCGGTTGTTCTCTGGTTGTTAAAAGTGGTTTCTTACCTTTTATGACAATATGGTAAGGGATGGGTTTAGTAGGGGAGGAGGCTACATTGTGAAGAGCTGCATACCCTTTACTCATCACAGGGTATCATTGGGGTTATCAAATATCTTAGATTAAGTTTGACAGGACAAACAGTGTGGCTGGGAGAATCTAAAATTGTGTTTTAAGATATTGACTGACTGACAAACCCAATGGGAAGAGACTATTGCAAAGACCTAGACGTAGAGGGTAGGATAACATTAGATTGGACCTGAAATGTATAGGGTGTAATGAGGTGGACTGGGTAGAACTAGCTCGAGATAGGGAGGGGTATCGTACTTTTGTAAGTGCGGCAATAAACTTTTGAGTTCTTAGTGCAATACAGTAACGGGGAAGGCCCAACTTCACTATCAATAAATTAACATATTATTTACAATAAGTTAAAATAAAGCTATCACATGTACACAGTCTACACCTTTGTCTATAGGTATGTATCTCAGGTATAAAAGACAATCTTGAAAAATGTCATTTGGATATAAAACAATTGCATTATTTGGGGAGTTTGAAATTTTATATTACAGTGTCTAACTGTTGCCTATACTGTATGGTAGGTAGTTCATACTCTCTGGTAAAAAAAACTGCTTGTTATGCTTTTTATATTAATTTTTATTTCATAAACAAATTCTTGTTTGATTTTAAACTTTATTTATAATTTTACTATTTTAAAAAATAAACATAATATGAAAAACCAAATTATAAATTATCGTTGTTATGTAATATTGTTTAATAACGTTTTAATGACCTAATTTCAATCACCCTATGACATGTGCAAAGAGCTAGACACTGTAATTGATTTTAAAAAATGGGGTCAAACTGTAATTATTACCGTACCGACCTAAAAAAAAGTCTCACTTTTTCCCCAAAAACATACTTTATATAACTAGTGCCGCCTATAGATATACCCAGATAATACATATTGAAAAAATAATCTCCACAGTAGATTGTGCTCTTTACTGCTTCAAAAACATAATTTAAAAATCGATGGATCTTCTCTAATAATAAAAATGTAACTTTAAACCAAAATGGCTTTCAGAATGACATAATCAAACATCAAAAATAGCTGAGCTACTATTAGACTTTTTATTGCACTCTGTTGGGTACATGAATAAATACTTTAAATATTTATTTGCTATAAAGACACCATTTGTAAATTTTAACTTTATTTTACATATATAATTTGAAAAAACATTGGGCACAATTGTATCTATGGCTGAAGAAAAGGCATACCCTTTCAATAGCCTACATATCTCACTTTTGGGGTCAGAATGAAATTGCTTTAGACACAATTTAAAAAGTATCTCTAGGTGAATTATTAAGCATTATATTAAAACATAAACTGTAAAATCTGAGTAATAAAACATGTAACTAATATGAACATAAAATGCTTAGAGATTCATTTTCAGAAATAAATATTTTTTATCTTGCAGAGTAATCATAATTTTATAGTGTGGATTATTTTTGGGTCAATACGGTGGTTTTACAAAGGAGACCACACATATTTGTTAATGCTCTTAGAATTCAAATTTTCCCATTGCAGATCCAACTCCTTTCATATTATTCCGGGCGAAGAAAGGCCAATGAGACAGTTTCTCAATATTATTCCTACTTTTGGTTGTCTGCAAATCCCCACTCCACTCTGAGGGCTCATCCAGGGTGAAAGGCAGTGCAACAGTTGGGAGCGATTGATTCCAAAAATTATGAACTTTTAAAAATAAAATATAAATTAAGTGTGCACAGTGACTGGAAGCAAAAGCAAGATCGTATGAGCGAACGAACGTGTGTGCTTGTTTGTGCGAGAAGGGACGCACCTGCAGAGCGAGTGTGCAAGCGTTGACGAAGACTGAAACTTAAAAAAAACTACGACAGACGCCATACGACATTGTGGAGGCGTGTGGAAGAAGATTGTGTGCAGTTTACTCGAGGCAATTTTTTTCTTTGAATGTCTCAACACTTAGATAAAAAGGAAACACTGTATCAAAAAAGCTTCGAGTGAGTGTTAAAGTACACATCAAAAGTCAATTTTATTTTTCCTCAGCTGCACATTCGGTATATGTGTTTTTCTTGCTCAGGAAGTTGTAACATACTTAAATTAATAATTAAACTTCTATAAAATCCAAAATAGTGTTTTCCAGCATAGAGGAAAAAATGTTGAAATGTTGCAGTGCAACTGACATATCTTTACTGGTCAAATTTGTTACCAAGAGGTGAAGTGCTTTGGGTAAATGTTTACCACAACTACAAAATGGCAAAATTACAAAAAAAGGCACTTCACTCTTTTACCAGTGCTAGATGTTAAAGCAGTTCTGATGTTTGAAATTCCAATGATTGAAGTGCCTTTAGATATTTTAAAAGAAATTGAAAATTGTGTGAAATTTTTTGTAACTGCTTTATCCCATTTCAAGGATTACCTCAGCAGTTCTTAAAATGACAGGTCAGTCCCTACCTTGGCCAGTCTTATCAACGGTAAGTATTCCTGGCCTGTGCTATTGTCACAAATAAATGGAATTCTGACTGTATTATTATCACTACTATTAATAATTTAATATTTTTCTACTGCCATTTATGAAATTTATTTTATATTACTCAAGAAATCATTGTAACCAAAAAAAGTAAGGAATTTCATGATTGACATTATTGTATGTCTACAAGAAGTTTTATTTGAAATTTTTATTGAATACCCATAAAATAATCTGGTATTCTATGCTAGGTTAAGAAGATGGTTATATATTTGTATAGTTCTTTTTTTGTCTGTTTTTGAAATGCTGGTGGTATCGGTTGATCTTTCAACCGGTGGTATGTATCCTCTTGTTGGCCACCTTGTGTATCTAATTCAAGGTAATTTACTGACCTGAGCCAAAATACAAAAACTGTGATATGAGGGGGTCTTTGAACTGCAACAGGTTGTTATTTTGCATAAATTTGTTAACAAACCCACATTTTTCTTTGTTTCCGAGCCATACTTTTGATTGAAAACTTTGTTTAAAATACATCTCAGAGCCACTTGTTCAAATTAATGTACACATAGCTTAGTTTCTTTTGGGAGGTAAGGGATTTATTCTTTTACCTTTCAACTCGGTTTTGAAGAAAAAGGTGGATTTGAAACCTGTGTTAATGTTCTGGTGCTTGGCAAAGTGTGTAATAAATTGACGTCAATTTAAAAAAAAAATTTGTGCGGGTAATTTAATGTTATACCTTTGCAGTCAACTCAGACCACCTCATTTATTCCGACTGATGTGTGATATTTGCGTCCCTTCGTGTGCCTGCGAATCAATCACATGCCAGCCGAAGTGTGTTCCATAAACGCTTCCAACGGCATGGAAGTACGTATTCTGCATTGTATCAATGAGCTACGTGTATTGTATGAATGAGAGACGAATTGATCTGTGTGAATGTTTTAAACAAAAAAGTGTGCTTGATAAATCTATCCTTGTGATTGTGTATGAATGGATGGGAACTGTTGAAAGTTACTATCAATGTTGTGGCGAGTATTTTTTTTTTTTTGAGTGAGTGCTATTTTCTTGTGCTTGTTAACCTAATTGGGTGAGTTGTTGCTGTGTAACTGCGTGTGTGCCATGACAGTGTTAACTAGTATGCCAGCTTTATCCTTGTCGGAAACTTCCCCGACCCTGTTGTTCCTCAAAACAGTGCGGGAATGAAAGCTACTGTATTCCTCTCGAGTTGCTCCATTTTCCTAAAACATTATCCTGCCTTCTGCTGCTGCTGCTTTGTTTAAATGCCTGGTTAACAACAACTATAATTATAGTGTGTCAACCATGTAAGAGGGTTTTCAACATTCAATTATTATAAGTAGTAAAATTATTATATATTATGTACTCATCAACTGTACATTTCAAATTTGTTATAATAAATTGAAAGTGCTGCAAGTATATTGGCATTGATCTTGTCTCTACTGATTCTTCACAGGTTTTACTCCAAAGTTGAATAAACAACTTTTTCTTTTCTTTCTAAATTTTTTTTTATTTTTTTTTTAGAACGACAAATTTAGTTATGTAAAGGAAACAAATAAAATTATCTTGAGTTTAAAGTTTCTTTGTGTACTTTTTTTATGTCAAAAAAAATTACCTTTCAAACACTTATTTGGGAAATATATGCTTGAACTCTTGTGTAGTGTATTTTTTATTTTCATCTTCTTTTGTTTGTTGTCTTGTGTGTGTATTTTTTTTAAAGGAAGTGTATTTGATTAAACATTGAAGGGAGGATAGTAGGGCAAAGCCTACACTTTTATCAGAAAACTGAAGGTCTCCAAGTTATCTAGTAAGTGTGTAGGCCTTGCCCTTTTATACTCCTTTCAATGTCTAATTTATTACATCCATTTGGAGCCATTTTTCTTTTGTTTTAAGTGAGTGTGTTATTTTGTGTTGTATTGGGCTAAGTGAGTTGAGGCACTGGAAATTATAGTTATAATGGAGACCAGACCCTGGACGTTAATTTATCACTGTGAAAGGTTAAACCCACATTTCACTCATGCTAAATTTTTGTCCATACTGGGAATCAAACCCTGGACCAAAGGAATTCTTTAAATATACAATGAAAGGGGGGACTTGGCCTACTGTCTGTCACTGTCACACCCCTTTCATGAATTGAGTATATCTAACTAGGCTGAGCAATTAAAAATGTATAGGTGATATATATCCGAGTACACTTGCTTTAAAAAGGAGAAATTGTATGGGAATATTCATAAACTGAAACCTCGGCTTTTTGCTCATCAGAGCCTTGATCTTGTAATATCTATCTGTGCTCGTTATAATGAAGTTCAAATACTTGATAATACTTAGGTACTAAAATTTGTTTGACTGCTCAGCACACATTTTACCAAACATTTTCCTTAATAATCATAGTTCAACTTCTACACACCAACAAAAACTAGGAACAACGAAGGAATTCTATTTTGTAGTTTTACTGGCCACCCTGGCTACACTTCCTCCAAATTGTACCTTCTTCATCCCTGTCTGATTAGTGAAAATTTTAAGGGTGTGGAAGAACTTTAAAAAAATGAGTTTTAGTAGCTGCTTGAACTCAAGTCGGAAGATTTTTATTCAACTCTAAAAATTTGAGTACTCGAATTTTCAATCTTTTTCTCGAAAATTCCTAGTTGACCAATTCTAAGATATAATTTCATAGAAATTAGTCCCTTAATAACCTTTTGTCTTGTTAAAAGAAATTTGTACAACTATATTATATATTTATTTTAATTTGAATTTGTGAAATTATAATTTTTTTCACAAAAGAATTTAATTCCAAATATATGTTTATATTTATGCATGGCTCTATAGGAATAAATTCTGTTTTCATCCAAACTTGACTCATTTAGAAATGGCTAATTATTCACTAAAAACAAAACAAAAATTGACTTCTTTTTCCTCATTTACAATTATGAGGGCTGTACTTGCACAATCTCCTCGCATATGGTTAAAAAAAACTCATCTTCTGTACATTGCTTATTCTATAATGTATTAATAAAATTAAGAGTTTGTGTGTCGCTCATGAATGCTGCGTTGCGCAAAATCTACCACACACACACAGGTCTGAAATATAAATAATATTAGCCCCTCTGCATCTCAAAGCAGGAATTTTAAAATTTGGATTTGATACTTTTTAAATTAATTAAAAACTGAATCGGAAGAAATAAAAATGGAGAGATTTTTTTTCTGTCCGAAGCAAAAAAAAAAACGTGGCCCAGAGTTCCATTGAGTGGTTGGGTTGCCCTGGGCAGCGCTGGGTACTTCTGCAAGTGGTGTATGAAATAACCATTTTTCAAATATATTTTTAATTTTTGATATGAATAATCGTCATATTCAAATATTAAACTAAGTTGTAATACTGTAACTAGTTCTAATCTTGTTTGGGTGACACTTTATTCAATACTGTGGAGATTGGTTTCGCCAAGAGAACACAAAAATGGTTTTCATATTTCTACTTTCTCATGGTACCTAAGAGAGAGAAAATATTATGATCATCAACAAACTCTAATTTGAGATTGTGATGAATGATATTTACTGACCTGAAACTAAAGTTTTTTTTACATTTGTCTGTTCATCGCCCTAAACTATTTAATAAATAGGGCTGAAACTTTGGTGTAAAGGGTTTTCATAAGGTTCCTTGAGTTTTTATTTTAAATTGGTTCGTCCTTTAAATTAAGGATAATTTACTTAAGGGTGGAAAGAAAAAAAATAATTTAATATTGACAAATGATTGATGATTTTGATTTAAATTCATATTTAGGAACAATCTCCTTTTCAAAAAAAAAAATGACATCTCATTTTTCAGAGAAAATTATTCTGAGGGTACTTTACATAAGAAGATATCTTCGCTTTTTCTATATATTTTTTTAAACTCTTTGGACACCAAAATTTACAAAACAATTTTTGGAGCTATAGGCAAATACATTTTTAAAATGGGCAGCAGAAAATCATAAAACACTATAAACTCCAAAATTTACCAAACTAGCAGAAAAAGCTTTACTAGTGTTGACAGGACAGCAAATAAACTTGCCTTGCCATATTATGGTTTTGAAATGAAATGTTCTTGGGTGATTTTTGATTTTTTTTACTTCAACGTGTTTTGTAACAGTCTAATTTCATTCATGCTTTTTCCCTCTCCCCATTGTATTTCTTTGATTATTTATAGGTAAAAGGGAGAAAGTCTGTGCGGTGCACCATATCATATTTTAATCAGAAAATATGTCAGGAAAATAATAAGTATTATTTATTTTGACTTTTAGATTAGGAAAAACACATTAAATTACATAAAATATTCCAACGAAATCCAGTTTTCTCTGCGCAAACAAAACATTCAAAAAACACATCGAGTAAAATATTCCATAAGATAAGATCAATGTAGTTCTTACATCTAACACCGCATAGCCCCACAAGATCAATGTAGTTCTTACATCTAACACCGCATAGCTCCACAAGATCAATGTAGTTCTTACATCTAACACCGCATAGCCCCACAAGATCAATGTAGTTCTTACATCTAACACCGCATAGCCCCACAAGATCAATGTAGTTCTTACATCTAACACCGCATAGCCATACAATCAAACTAAAATGATGGTGCACTTGAATGTCTTCACAGAGTTGATTAATCAACCCTCTTCTCTTTGCCACTCCACCACACGCCCGCCCGAGTGATAAAAGTGGAAAAACTGAACAGGGTTGATGCATTCACTTCTAAGCTCAACCTCATGTTGCCTCATAAGTCACACCAACCTCTTATCAACATTATGGAGTAAACTCCAGTATCTCCCATTCGTATGTATCACATCCATGGAGGGGAGAGGCAAAGATAGCCTTTAACAAATGTAATTTTTTCATGTGAGTGGTTCAGAAATCAGGATGTCTACCATCCGGGAAAATCAGGGAATTTGAAGTAATCGGGAATAAGTTGGGAATTTGGTAAATCACAACAAATATCTGGGAAAATTATATTTTACTCAAAATATGAAATACAATAATCAGTAAATTATGCAATTTTGTTGTAGCTGTGTAATATATTTTTAATTCCTAGTAAACAATTTTAAAACATTATTATTTAAAAAAAGATTAATAGAAAACAAGGCTGGAGGGAGGGGGGCGGCGAGTTAGAAGGATGTGACATACTTTTTAAGTCGAGAAATTTTAGGAAATGATCAGGGGAAATCAGGGAAAAGGTCGGTGATTTCATTGGTCAAGTTGAGTGGACACCATGGAAAAGTTAATTATATTGTGTATAAATTGCTTGTTTCTGTCACCAGACAGCTATAGATGTTGATTACATGCCTAGGATGCTCGAGTTTGTAGGTCCTATTACTATCATACAAAGTTTTAGGTGTTAAGTTGGACACACATAGAGTTAGTTTGTGGTTAACTGATATAACTCTGTGGCAGGCTTTATCTTCAGTCTGTTTGCAATTATCTAGTTAAAACCATTCTATTAAAATAGGACGAAGAGGATGTATTTCACCTGGCTAGACAAAGTTAAATCACACGATAAAACTACCCAAGTAGGGATTCAAAGTCAAATTGCCTAGTTTCCAATCCCTGGCTTTAGAAGATAAAATTTCAAATATCTAAACTTTTATTTTATTTAACACTAACTTGGAAATGAACACAACACCTGGTTCCCCCTTCTGTCCCTCTTATTGATTAGAGGCTAATTTAGTCTTGCTCCCTATACCTTGATGTCATTCTTATACTATATGGCTTCCTCTGTAATCCTATGATGAATACAGTAGAGTCAAGAAATGGCGGCCACAGACAACCACACACAAGCAGTTCATGTAAGTCATACAACCAGAACAATAATTACACCTCTTCTGTAGACTAGTAGATGTCATGGGTGTAGGCAGGGGAGGGGTGTTGTCCCTTCTAAATTTCTGGAAACTAAAGCAAAGGTACAGTTAAACAGTTGATTTTTTTTTTTTTTAGTGTTACATTATTAATATACTTGTGGTTGAAACTATCAGTGATCTATGATCATTTTCTTAATTATTGTGTCCTATTTTTTTTATCTTTATGAACATGCTCATGTTGGTTTTCTCTCTTTCTCTGAACACACATCTTTTAGTTTTTTTCTATTTGAATGTGGTGAATTGTTTACTGAGTGACATCATACACTCAGCCAATCAGATGTCTTTCTTTATCTGATGCTGCCTTCTGTTCTCTTTACATGGGATATAGTAACCTCTATAGTTGTCAGATAAGGTCCCTCCTAGGAATATTAGACTGTAGTTGTTATTAATTGGTACAATATAAAATGATTAGTTCCTTATGGAAAATATATATTTTCATTATTGAATTTCACTCCCCACAAAGCATTACTTCCACTCTTCCTTTGGCGGCTTAAGTTTGACAAAGTACCAACTGATATATTTTTAAAATATAGATTGTAATACATCAAAATTCTTAGATTATATAGTACTATCTATCACAATATCAGTGCTCTATTTTGAGTGGTCTAATAACTACTAGAGTGACAAGGTTCCATTTGCAATGTTTACTTTTTGTTTCCTGTGTGACAGGGTTCTAATAGAAAGTGTGTCTGCTTTATTGCCATGCTTTGCCTATAGTACCACGATTTGGAGCCACATCTAAACATAAGTAAATAATATGACCTTTATGTTGACGACTGTAGGCGAAAATAATCACACCGATTGATTTGTAGAGATATATGTTGATAGGAATTTAACGTAGATTCTTTATTGGCAAAAAATTATAGCCTGGGTGTTACATTTGTGAGGAGAACAAGGTTATTACGAAAGAAAAAGAGCTGACAAAAGTTGAATTAAATACAATTCAACAACATATTGAATCAAAAGTAATCATTATAAGAATGAAAAAAAAAGGACAAAAAAAAAAAGTGGAGTGCCAATACTTTACTATGATTTACAAAACATAATAATAATATGCTCGAGAGCAAATATAAGCTGTTTTTTTTTAATAGTAGAAAGTTAAACGTCTATAATTTGACTGCTCACTTGTCAACAACAAAGACAGTATACTGTGCGTTGTGGGCAGAATTTGTCTAAGAAAGGTCTGGCAATGATCTTGCTAATACTCTCCAAACAACTTTTGGAGAATGTTGTGTGTGATAATGAAATTCATGAGTTAATCAGTTGGAGTGATTGATTCATGTATACCACAGAATCACAACTCTGCAACCTCCTCTATAGTTTATTTGAAGAAAGCATCCAGATATAAGATTGGTGACATTGAAGTACTCTATCCCTGGACATTAATGTGCCCAGGAGGTTGATAAAGCTCATAGTTAAATAGAAAAGGCTATAAAACAGCAGGAGTTCTATTCACCAGTAAGTTTGATTAGACTTCTCAAAACTGTCAAATGCAAACAAATTATTTCAAAGACTTTATGTCATGCTCCAAGATATATAACTTCAAACAAATACCATTCTCCAAAGTAACCTTGAAGTTAAGTATATAACTTCATATCATTAGGAAAGTAGTCCAACCACAGTGAATATAAAATACAATATTCAAACGCAAATAACAACATTGTCTTTATCAGCAGGTACAACAGCATAAGCAGCAGCTGTCACTATTCTTTAACCTCAAGCTCTTGAAATAGGGCAATGTTTGTGTGACGAAAATAATTTTTTTTAAGAAATCTTCTAACATACATGCCAATACAAGATTGGGAGAATATTACACAAAAAATGTTGCAAATTTCATGTTAAAACGGCCGATTTTGACTAGGCCTATGTGATAATTTCATTTGTTTGTTAAGATTTATTTTCTACAAAACTAAACTGAATTAATAATAGCCCGTTCGGGTTATACGCACTTACGCTAATGTGTAATGGTATGTGAATGTGAGGAATGCCAGGTCTCCACCGTGGTTCGGATTCCACGTTAAACTGTAGGTCCTTCATTTCATCTCACAATCACCCTACCATTACACATTAGCGTAAGTGCGTGTAACCCGAACGGGCTATTATTAATTCAGTTTAGTTTTGTAGAAAATAAATCTTAACAAACAAATGAAATTATCACATAGGCCTAGTCAAAATCGGCCGTTTTAACATGAAATTTGCAACATTTTTTGTGTAATATTCTCCCAATCTTGTATTGGCATGTATGTTAGAAGATTTCTTAAAAAAAATTATTTTCGTCACACAAACATTGCCCTATTTCAAGAGCTTGAGGTTAAAGAATAGTGACAGCTGCTGCTTATGCTGTTGTACCTGCTGATAAAGACAATGTTGTTATTTGCGTTTGAATATTGTATTTTATATTCACTGTGGTTGGACTACTTTCCTAATGATATGAAGTTATATACTTAACTTCAAGGTTACTTTGGAGAATGGTATTTGTTTGAAGTTATATATCTTGGAGCATGACATAAAGTCTTTGAAATAATTTGTTTGCATTTGACAGTTTTGAGAAGTCTAATCAAACTTACTGGTGAATAGAACTCCTGCTGTTTTATAGCCTTTTCTATTTAACTATGAGCTTTATCAACCTCCTGGGCACATTAATGTCCAGGGATAGAGTACTTCAATGTCACCAATCTTATATCTGGATGCTTTCTTCAAATAAACTATAGAGGAGGTTGCAGAGTTGTGATTCTGTGGTATACATGAATCAATCACTCCAACTGATTAACTCATGAATTTCATTATCACACACAACATTCTCCAAAAGTTGTTTGGAGAGTATTAGCAAGATCATTGCCAGACCTTTCTTAGACAAATTCTGCCCACAACGCACAGTATACTGTCTTTGTTGTTGACAAGTGAGCAGTCAAATTATAGACGTTTAACTTTCTACTATTAAAAACAGCTTATATTTGCTCTTGGGAATATTATTATGTTTTATAAATCAAACCAGAGTATTGGCACTCCACTTTTTTTGTCCTTTTCTTTCTTTTATGAATACTTTTGATTCAATATGTTGTTGACATTTATTTAATCCAACTTCTGTCAGCTTTCTTTATTTTGTAATAACCTTGTTCTCCTCACAAATGTAACATCTATAATTTTTTGGCAATAGAAAATATATGTTAAATTCCTGTCAAAAATATAAAATGTCGGTACATGTTTACTTTCAATGGTTGTGATTCTTTTCGTCTACAGTCTTCAACATAAAGGTCATACAATATACTTATTTTTGGATGTGGCTAAAATCGGGGTTCTATACGTCACCAAACATAATTGGGAGGTGCTAGTGACCTTTTTTAAAAAAATAAATTGGAACTATTTTTATAATTTCCTTTACATTATATATCCATGTAAAATATATATATATATATACTAACTTAGCGCGCCTCAAGTGTGACGCTATACAAAATACAGGACCGCACCTACCTAAATTCAAATGGAATGGGCCGGTTTCACCTATGAAACTAGCTCATTCCATTTTGGTCTAGGTAAGCCTAAGTGTAATTCTGTATTTAATATTTTTTGGCACGTGAGGATTACTAAGTCTTGAGTACAAAAGTGGCACTGAGGGTCAATATGTCACTTTTCAGCTATTTATCCTAAACACACAGAAACCAAATTCCGTTACATACATGTATCATTCTGTGAAAGGCAAAGACCCAATCAAAAGGTTATACATTTAAGGTACTGGTTTATAATCAAACTAAAGGCATTTATCAAATTGGCAAACTTTGTACCAACTGAGCTAAGGTGTTGAACTTGCACAAACATAATTCACCTCACAGTAGGTGCAACCAAACAATTACCAATATCCATGAATAGGGACTTGTGGAGTGTTTGAAACCATCATTGTGACCATCATAATGACTGCCTCGCAAATTACCTTTGGCCTTGCTGAGAGCCACGGGCAGTGGGTGGTAGTTGTGGGCCCCATACTTGTCCTCTCGATTGAAGATTTGCTCCGAGGAAAGGATGCTGCTCATTCCTCGGGGACTGGGCCCGTTCTCCACTCTCACTAGCTGCACAGAGTGGAATTGTTTAAATGACAACTTTGGAGAAAGTGTTTTCAAAACATTAATTTAAAAAAAAAAATATTATTAATCTTGTAGCAAACACATGTTATAGTAGTGTTGCTGACAGTCTTAATTTAATATAATATACATTAGTGAGCATGCGGGCTAAGTAATCAATATTGTTTAGTCTAGTTCCCTAGTGGAAATGAGGTCATGGCTTGATTCTCTACCAAGTGTAGTGTTGATGGTTTTTCTCTAAATGGTTTCCCTTTCTCACTCCACACAAATGTAGATACATCTCCTCTAAATGATATCTCCTTTCGCCCTATCTCCTGTACCCTTATGGCTAATAAGATGTGGGTCAAAATAAATCTGTGTTATAAACCAGCCCTAGCACTTCTTAAAAAAAAAAGCNAGGGTTCTAATGGTACTTAGAACTTTGTCACTTAGTAAGTGACTCGAAATATGATTGACAGAGTTCCAGACATATTCTAAATTCATTATTACTAAAGAATAGATATTTTATTTTAAGAAAAGGTTTTATATTTTGTGTCTATAGATCAGGGTGTCTACCATCCGGGAAAACGGGAATTAGCCGGGAATTTGAAGTGATCGGGAAAAAACGGGAATAAGTCGGGAATTTGGTAAATAAAAATCCGGGAAAATGATATTTTACTTAAAATATGAGATACGATAATCATTAAATCAGTAAATTGTGTCATTTTTTTGTTTGTAGCTGTGTAATATATTTTTAATTAATAGTAAACAATTTTAATATGAATTAAAAAAATATTCAAATTTTAAAATTTATTATTATTCATAAAAAAGGTTATAGAAAAATGAGGGTGGAGAGGGGGGGTGCGAGTTAGGAGGATGTGACATACTTTTTTAGTCGGGAATTTTAGGAAATGATCAGGGAAAAGGTCGGGGATTTCATTGGTCAAGTTGAGTAGACACCATGTAGATCTACTATTATAAATAATGTAAAATAAAGGCGAGAAAACTGAGTAATTTAAAAATATCAGTATTCAAAACTTCAACTGTTGTTTTCTAAGTTTGATCAACAGGTCAGTTGGAACCTTGTCATACTAAAGTCGCGTTTTCTCTTCACAGCTGAGTTACCTGAATAATCATTGTCTAAATTTTTCAATAAAAGTATTACTACAAAATTATTCTTAATTCTATTTTTCTCTAATAAAAATGAAATAATAATTTAGATAAGATAAATAGATAAAAAAAATTCCATAATAGGGATTTTAAAATTTAAATTACAATATATATTTTTTAACTTCTTGAACTGAAAGTCTTAAACACACAACTCTCGTATTTAAATTGCTTTCAACGTTTCTCGTTACTAAAGAAAACAAGTATAGTGGCCATAATGGAATTACATGTTTCGTTTCCTGCTTGGCTAAAGTAGGTATCTAGATGTGCCACACCTATGCTCGGCCAACTTAGCTCATTTTTCAGCTTGATGATGGCTCTCTATAGCTGTCCAAAGAATTTAGGTAAGTTCTTTTTTAATTTTTTTTTCTTTTTTGACAGTTACAGTTGCATATCGTAACTGTAGCAAATTTTTGGAGTAAAATATAATATTGCCACCAAGTAACACTTCATATATTTATTTGTAATGTAAGTTTTAATGAAACAACTTTTTTAATCATATATTTATAATTCTCTGTCTCTTATAAAAGCTACTTTATCTAAGTCATGTATCCATCCCTAAGCTAGTAACTATAATATTAGTAAAGTATTATTTTGCCCATAGCTGAACAAATTAACACCACATGTCTCCTAAGTTACATTACGTGGTGTTTGAATATGGATAAGTGTGCCTAGTAGTCTGCAGTAAACTTTTGTTGAGGTTGACAACTCTGAGTTACAGGAGAACTACCAAGAATTATTTCAGTTAAACCATGTCTCAAAAAGTGTATATAACGTGTATCTAAAACATTGCATCAAACTTTGGCTGGCTTATCTCGGAAACGGGGAAAGCTAGACAGTTTATCCAAGACACCTTATTTGTTAATTTTTACTCCATGTTTTTTAATCTTAAGTCAAAATTAATAATACTTACTCTGACATATTTTATTGCAGAAAAAAGTGTTACAACCCCCCCTTTTTTACATGATGGGGGTGGGAAACAGTAACAGCACATTTAGTTTATTAATTATCAAGGTTTCAATAAGTAGTATACAAAGATTCGTTGTAATACCCTAAGCAGTTTTCATAATATTTCACACAACCGTCGTTTTTAGCTCTATCTTTAGGGGTGAACACCGCCCTTAATATTTAAGATGGACCCTAGGTTGCTGATGTGAATTATTCTATTTTCACCCAAGGATGAGCCGGCCAAAGTTTGATGCAATGTTTTAGATACACGTTGTATACAATATACTACCAAAATTCTAATATATAGAATTCTGGCAGGTAAAATGGCTTTTCAAACCACCATTTCTACCATAAATAGGGTATAGCTATCATTTTACTGAATTGTGCTGGAGCAAACAATGCTTACCTTCAATTGAATCTCGACTGGCCCGCATATTCTCTCAGGATGGGGACGGTATGGACCTTGATGACCTACTCCCGCAAATCGGGGAGTTTGGTCGCTATCAGAAGCTTCTCTTGTGGTTGGTATGTCTGCCGGCTTGTGTGCCTTGTGGCTTCTGTGCCTTCAACCAGCTGTTCATGGCGGACACGCCGGATCATTGGTGTTGGGTCGACGACCTAGCAGATCTGCCCACTCACACTCGCCAGAGACTTGCCATCCCTGCAGAGGTATTTACAGGGGACATTTGTTTGATTGTTACATACAAACTCTTAATTAGGGATATGGTATCAAAAGAAAGTATGCATACTGTACTCATTAAAAGTATTGGTAGGAACATATTGATACTGTACTAGTATCGAAAGAAAAGTATCGCTAACAGTAAGTATTGCTATCGAAATTTTAATCTAGAAAAAAAAATAATCTTGTAATAATAATCTCAACTTTTGCATATTGTATTTTAATATTTATTTAAACACTAAAAATTATAATTGTTTTTAATACTTTAAAGCAAATTTTTTAAATTCTTTTTTTGCAATCCAACTTCTTAAAGAACTTCCATATCTCACTTCTAAAAGGTGCCATTTAAAAAAAAAAAAATTACTACATTTGTCGTTTATATACTCTATCAAGATAGCTTATTGACAAACACTAGAAGAATTGACACCCTGTCCTGTTTCATCTTCTTAAACAACGCACATAAACTTCTATGCTTCGTTTGCTTGGGGCACCCTTAAGTTGAGTGGGTTCATTGAGCTCTACAGATTGTTTAGTTTGTGATGGTCGTGCTCATTGATAAAGGAAAGGGTAGAAGACTGGTCGCCATTCTTCCCGCCACCCGGTAAGGTATCAGGCTGTATTGATAAACAAAGAGGAAAGAACAGCTATGAACTATGATATGCTAGAGTTGCTTCTTGCTTGTCGTGCAGAAAGTGAGTGAGAGTTGAGAAATATTGTCATTTGTTCTTCCACAAGTCCACCCTAGTAAACATTTAATCCCAGCATGAGTAAAGATAACAAAATAGTTGTTTCTTTTGATACTGATTCGATACCTGAATGAGATTACTAATATCAGGAAAAAATCTTGAGTAAAAAAAAAGACTAGTATTGAAAAGAAAATATTGATATTAGTAAAATATCGATACTTTTTTACATCCCTACTCTTAATATATCAGGCAGAAATATTGATTATATAAATAAACTATTCTTTTTATAAATTAATGTTGATTTTTCAGTCACTTGACATGCTTGGGCCACTAAGTTAACAGGACTTCCTTATTTAGGGGTTGTCCTTAAATTGCGTAAAGCTTTTTTTTTTCTCGTGATTTTCGACACCTCCCCCCACACATAAAGGAGTGTAAGAATTTCCGGCGCCCACACCTTTTTCACATAGTTTCTTAGAATTGTAGCACCGCCCTTACTCTTCCTCGAAGAATAAGGCTGGCGCACAACAAACAATAAAATAAAATAATAAATGTAGTAATTTTGCAGAGGGCGGTGAGGAATACAAACAAAAGTAAACAAGGCCAGTTTACTTATTTTCTCCTTGAACTCATACTCTAATTATATTGATGTCTTTAACAAAAAAAAAAAGGATGGCATAAGCAGGAAAACTGGATTAAGAAGAAATATGTCAATGATAACAATTTGTAGTTTTATTGATAGTGAAAAATAAACTTGAACAGAGTATATAAAAAAGAAGGTGATTTAGTTGTACAATTCGGGATAGCTTACTATTCGTGAAGCTATTAGGATACGACATAATATAGAAACAAAAGAACAATGGACTCTATAGGCCCGCAAGGCCAATGAGTTAATTGACGAAAATATTACAATACAAAATCTGGCAATGCAAAACAAACTTATTCCTTACGAGTGATAACACAAAACTTTTGCCGTATGGGCCATTAAGTAAAAAGGGGTCCATAATACAATTACTTATTACTTTATGTTGACAACATGAAACCTCCCATTGCCTGACGGGCATTTTGGATATACAAAATAAACATTTGTCTGTTAAATACGACTCCAGGTAAAGTTAAAATATTCCAAGACTAGAATCGATCACAACCTCCACAATGACGTTAGAAAAATTTAAGTCCAAAATATAAGACATATTCACAAGTTAAATATAACGAAAAAGTTCAAACTTCAATATTCTTACTAAGTCATAATGACCT
>CABEEJ010000650.1:197697-222317 GCA_901482245.1 Timema douglasi
TTTACAATTTAAATATTACGCAAAGATTCTAGGTTCGATATTCTCAGAATATTTCCTAAGTCCTAAATGACCTGACATATTTATAAGTCAAATACGACGCCACTAGAATTTCCAAATTACAACTGCCGAAAAGGGGTTTTCGTACCTTGAGACTATTTCCTAGACACCCAAGGTGTGTCCTAGGGGACGGCCCTGCCAAGAAGTAGCCTCCATGATGAACAACATGAGTATTTATACGATTATACAAACTCAGAGAGGGGGATGAGGGGTGAATACAAGACATAGGTAAACAAGACACAGCGATGGGAGGGAGGGGTTAAAAATGTACATGCGTGGAGCTGGACGAACATTCTCGATGAATAACACTCTTTTTGAGCAGGCGCGCCACACACCATTCCACACCCCGCCTTGAGGGATAGACCATTTTACTAGCTCAATGTTTTTCCTCGGTCAGACGATCAATATTTTTGTGGAGGCAAGTCGTCTTTATTCTTGTGTGTGGGAAACAGTACGTTGGCGCAGCACAGTGGGGGACTTTTGGTGAGTTTTCTTGAGTTTAAAGTTTTGTTCTTTATTTTTGGAGCATATATTCCCAATAAATGCTACAGAATTTGGTAAATTATATTTTTTTAAATTCTAGGTTTTGTCTCATAAACATTGATAAGAAAAACTAAAAACCCTTAGTAAAGTGGATTCTGCTCTTCGTAACCCCCTTGTAAAAAAAATACTGAAAACCCCCCTTCCTTTCAAAACTCTTACTCTACTATTGTTTTGCCTTTTAAGGTTATTTGTTACATTTTGAAGAAGGCACAGTAAAGGTGGATAGAAACATAAAGAGTTAAATTAAACTTAAAGAGATAAATCATATATATTCACATTCAATGTGCATTTCCTGTGTTTGTCCTTGTTATTCATTCCTTTTACATGTTCCTATCAAAGTGTCCTATCATTCTTTACAACTTTATTTTTTCTCTTGTTTGTGTTTTTTAGTTGCCTCTTTTAGGGAGTTGTGTTGCGCATTTCACACTCCCTCCTGATGCATTTCCGATGTAATGAAACCTAGGTCAGGGTATTGGGCCGTAATAAACGATTTTCTTCAAGAGGCAACATTGTAAAGTGTGAATTGTTTTCTACTTTTCATTACATTGTACAAGCAATATTGTGTTCCTCCCTTTTACATGTTTTTATCAACTTTCCGTGTGCCTTCTTCCAAATATAACCACTTAGCGCTCTCAACAGCCACACAACTCCCTAATATTGTTGAGAAAATGTTTCCAACAACCAGCTTCTCGTCCCAACCATTTGTTAAATAGTTCTATATGACACAAATGAGATGTAGCTTTCTCCGTAGCTAGACCTCAACTCCACGTTCAACAAGTGTTCTCGCTATGCGGTGAATTGGACGGAGCTTCTGGTTCACCAGGATCCGGAAGAACTGACCCCGAACAGCAGCTGGCCCACGGAACCCTGCCATCAGGGTTGGGAATACAACACCACGCTCATTTCTTCCTCCATTGTCATAGATGTGAGTTTCCGAGAGAAAGGTCAACACTACCAACCTAGCGAGTTGGCAGAAGATTTAACTTTTAATTAATTTGTTTAGGGCAAGATCTGAAAAATTACACTTGGAAATATGAATAGAACTCAGGACCCTTGACCTGGCGTGCCAATGTCCAGGTGTTATTTTGTTCTATATTAAATTAAATTTAAATATTTGCCCTAGTGTATAGCTATATCCATATCAAAGATAATTTCCATCTTTTGTATTATTTATTCATCCAATATTAAATAGCAAGTCTTAATTCAAGGGGCGCTTTATGTTATGAAACAGTTTCATATCTTGCATGACGAGAATATGTTTAGATTGTTTAAAAACAAAGTACTTAGGAAGAAAAAAAAAGTCCATAAAGAAATGAAGATATTGGAGAACAGAGGAGGTTACTTAATGATGAGTTACATATCCTGCACACATCACAAGACATTGTTAGGACAGTCAAATCTCGCATATTATGGTTGGCAGGACATGCAGAAAAAGATAGGCCTATTGACTAACAAACTCAATATGAAGAGACCAGTTAGAATATCTGGACACAGATGGGAGGATAACATTAGAATTGAGCTAGGGAGTAATGAGGTAGACTGGATAGAAGTAGCTCAAGATAGAGATAGGGTGTAATGAGGTGGACTTTTGTAATTGTGGCAATGAACTTTCAATTTACTAATACCATAGAGTGAGTAAGGGAATGAGGTTATAAGGTTTGTTTTGATGGAGTATACTCTCATTATTACTGAGGAATGATGGAAAAATTGTAATTAATCAAATCTATTTGTGAAAAACTACACTCCTTTCCAACACTTCACTTTCTTGAGGTACCAGCCTTACTTATCCACTGGTGTGTGTGGGTGTATGTACACATTAATATTTATTTTAAAATAATAATTTTAGCATTTTAAGATTCTTACACCCGTACTATATTATGTTAGTAATCATTGCTTGTATTTTGCAAGAGAAAGCATTCAAAATAGTTTGTTTGCAAGCAAAATATTCACTGAATAAGTACAGTTGGAGTGTTGGCTATACCCGACTCACTCAGAAAGCCAGGGTTTGAGTCCCAACTAATTGCACCAAAACTCGTTATTCTCCAATGTGGTTTCTCTCTTTCTTTCAATAAATAAAATGGAATACATCTAATATAGTGGGCACCCTAACAATAAAGTAGTAATAAGCAATTTATGAAACTGGAACTTGCACATTATTAATCTATTTGCTGCAAATTCAGTAAGCATCTTGTAAATGTTGTTGAAATTCAAAATGAACATATTATAAAGAAATATATAAACCAAAACTACCAACTTATGAATACCAAATATATATTATCAATGCATCAACAACACCTTACTTAATTAAATATTTAGTACACAAATACCTGAACCAGAGGGTGGTTGTACAAGGCCATCAATCTTGACCCATCTGGTTTCTGATTGCGAGGTCGGGATTCAATACCCGGTCTGATTAAGTTAGGTGAGTTTTTTCCTTAGATGTTTTTCCACATTCTCCCACACACAAATGTCAACACACTCAAGGGGTATGCAAATTCCACCTTTTTATTTCGAAACAAATTTGAATCGGATATGGGAAATATTCTCGAATTGAAGTTTGAATATTTTCGTTTGTTGTTTTGAGCTCAAAAATATATTATAAAACTTTATGCATTAAAATTAGTTGTTTTATTGTACAAGTATTTGTAATATTTAGTTTTATTCTAATAAATCAAGTTATTCACAACTGGCAATTCAATTACTTTGAATATTTTTTGTATGAAAATGGTTTTGTAATGTACATAACAGCTCAGAATGGCAATAGTTGACCATTACCCACGAAGATTTGAAATTGTTGAATTTTGTTGAAGCTATTATTGGTTTTGAGGCAAAATATAAGTTGCACACGCCCTTAATGCACTTCCTCATCCCAACCCTAAGGCCATGGACAAACATAACACTGGTAATGAAGCTCAGAGCAGAGTGTGCAGCTGACAGCGATGCAGACAGGAGATGGGCACATGTAGCAAGGCTGGTAGCAGAGCGGGCAATTCACTTTGTGTTTTGAGACTAGTTGAGGCAGATGATATAGTTTCTGCAAGTTATATTTAATGTAGTAAAGTAATTTTGTCAAAATGTGTGACGAAACACTGATTTCTGAAGTTGACAGCAGAATTCCTCTTTGACAGAAGAATTAAGATTATAGAACATCAAAAATAGGTATTGATATTCTCGTATATTCATAAAATTTAGTTGGATAATTTCAAAGTTTTTTTATATAAATAATAAAACACTTCATAACTTTTCATTGTTTGATTATTTCTTGGGTCCAGTCTCTACGCAATGAATTGATAATAGAAAATTTTAAAGCTGTATTTTCAGCTAATATTAAACTACTGCTCGACATACCGTGGCTGTTCAGAGACTGAAAAGATTTGTACGTGCTTTGATATACTGTGTGTATGTGTGTGTGCACGCATGTGTGTAGCCTAGGAGTTTAAGATACTCTGAACAGATAGTTGAATGCATAATAATGGAGGTAAACTACTATGCCAGAAAAAGAAGTAATAGTACACTTCTATTATAGTCTCGCAGTGTAACAAATAACAAGTATTTTATGGAGGCCAAGGTTTTAATCCTGGTTGGGTGGAAGAGGAGTTATTTTACTGTCCTTTCTTCTTCCTAATATGAGTGTGTTTCTACTCCTCAACATTCTTCATCAGTGGCCTCGATATTAAGGATATTAGGATCTCTTTAGGTAGAAACCTTTGGAAAATACAAAAATATTTTATGCCATCAGCAATAATATTATTTTACGATATTGTTAGTGTTATTTTATAGGTGTTGATATTATATATCAAATATAGCTAATATACCATATTTATTAAAACATAAAAGTAGATCTACTAGCTTTTCTAGCTGTTAGATAAGCCTCTTCCTATTATAATTGTACTCTAGTTAATAACCCTTGTATTATATATTAAATAAAACAATAAGAGTTGATTTGAATCCACTAATTTATGAATCCGAATCTCTAATGTACCTTTGAATTCGAATCTTAAAAAAATTATGAACATAATAGGAAATATAAATTTTATAAGATAATATAAATAGTAACTAAATGCTAACATTCTTTCTTATAATTTGTTCATTATAACATTCAGTTAAGTGTTAAACTATTGGTATGAAGTCTGGTCGTTAGGTTAATACTATAATTATATTTATTCTGAGCCACCAAAAACCAGTATTAGAGCTCTAAAACAAATTTCACTTGAAAATTTAAAGAAAAATTCTAGGATTTGAGTCTTGAATCCATTTTCTCTATTCCTCGAATCTAGAATATTCTTAAGGATTCAAGGGTCTCATCCTTATTAATTATTTTCCACATACATTATAGACTATGTTGTCATTTTAAAATGATAAATTTTAGCATATTTATGTGGTCTATTTATTCTACATTATGTATCAGGGAATTATGTATGGGAATCAGTTCAATGTTCTTTTTTCCTCCTTCTGTGTGGCAAGTCAATAATTGCACTGTTTTCAATCACACATTATTGTGACTTATAGTTTAGTTGTGTTATTTATTTAATATATATGTTATTTAAATGTTTATTTCAGTTTGACTTGGTGTGCAATCATGCCATATACCCAACAATCGGCCTGGCCGCTCTCAATACTGGTGGGCCTGTTGGGGTCTACGTGTTTGGATTACTCAGTGACAGGTAGACAGACATACAACACTCATACAAAACAACTTTACCTCTTCGATCTTTCTTAGCACATAATATATATTTTTTTAATGCATCAAACATTTATGATTAGAATTTTATCCATTCACAGTATCAAAAAACTTACAGAAGTGTTTCTAAAGCCTTTCCCCATATGGACTGCGTGTATCTTTTAACGTAGATTTTTGTGTTTTCTTATCCTATAAACCAGCGGTTCCCATACTGTAGTAAGCATACCACCAGTGCTACATACAATTATTCTTGATGGTAAACAATGAGCTAAAAAGAACAAGCAGATTAGTTAAAAGCCAGAATATATATAGGTCCTCATCAAAATTTATAAATATATTATGACAAATTCTAACCAAAAGTTAAGAGGTGCCTATATCTCTATAGGAAAACCTCTTTTCTCTTTATGAGGTAATTGTATCTATCCACCTTTACCATACCTTCTTCCATAGATAATACAATAACCAAAAGTTAAAAAATCTAACCAGTAGTTGGATGGATGTCAACACTGATTCAAGCTCAGACAGATGTGCATTATGTGGGGCACCATTAAAAATGTACGGAAATAGTAAATATTCAGCATTATCTTGGTGGTACTCCAAATTACAGAAATGCTTGGGGGGGAGGGGGGGGTTATGCCAATTCAAAAAGTTTATGAACCATTGTTATAAACTATATAAACAATAATGGCTCCAATAGAAACAATTTTTATTTACTATATATAATGAAAATTTTTTATTTAAAAAAAAATTGAATAACTTTTTCAGGATTGGAAGACGTTTTTCCTTCTTCATCTGTCTAGCGACAATGTTGCTGGGAAGTTTTCTTACTGCGTTGGCACGTGACTTTTGGTCTTGGGCAGCTTTCCGTTTAGTTGTTGGTCTAACCATTCCGGCGATCTATCAAATTCCTTTTATCATAGGTAAGCAAACAAAAATGAATTGGTTGGCTTAGGGTAAGTAAGAGTATTATAATTTTATGTAGATTTATTAACTATATACCTAATTTCTTTAATGCTTTTGATTAAAATTTCAGTTGAGTCCACAGATCGTTCGCATTGTCAAATAAGCCATATTAAAATGAGAGAGTCTTGACTTCCTAGATTAATTTTCTCCTCGCGGTTTTCGCTAAAATTTAAAAACCGCAAATGTTGAATAGTGCTTAAATACAATCTACTTTGGATATAACTATTCATTTTAATGGATGATTAAATCTAAACAAATTCTGCTAATGAAAATAAAACTTTGGAAAAAAAAAAGTTTTATTCATTAGCCTTATCAAGTACATAAATATAAAAACATATATAATTGTAAGAAAACTTATCACTAACAGGTCTACCTACTCACAAAATAGCAATGTCACTACCAGCTATTTATAAACTTACCAGCAGATCCATCAATTATATTTAAAGTGGCACTTGATAAATGGTGTTACAAACTGTAAGTCGAAATCCCATAAGTTTACATAACTCGTATCCGTGTTAAGCTTGATTCACACATTCGTCGAAAATAAAAAGCCGAATCTGCCTCAGTGGTGCAGCAATTTACACGCTTTATGTTAACCCATGATGCATTGCAACATTAACTTAAAACAGCTGATTATCAACATATTTTATTTTCTAGTGGATAAACATATATTTTATATAATTCTTTCAATAGATGTTTTCAAATTATAATGCTATGTTGGGACACAATCCATTACATCTATACACACGCTTTACATTAACGGGTTATTTCAAATCTCACAAAAACCAATTAAGCGGTCTACTTGCTTCTGGGTTTAGAGTACATGCATTGACAAATGAGCATGCGCACTGCACTGATTCAAGATGGTTGGTCCTGAGATTTATTGGTTCTCCTGTGTCGAACATCTCAGGCAGAGCGGATAAAGTAGAGATAATTGGAACTTTGGAAGAACAGCTAGCACTGATGAGGCGTAAATCTTTTGCTTGACTTAGAACTCGGCAGGTGGCCATGTATGTTTCTGTTCTACTCTAGTTTTTTGGTCCACATGTGAATCCACAGTTGATGTCTTATTATTTACAAAACAAAATAAAAGATTTATAAATAATTAACTAATCTATGTATTAAAACCTATTTATATGTAATCTTAATAGAAGATGATAACTGATACATCGATATATCACAAAGTCTAGAAAACCACCCAGATTTATTTGTCAATCAAGGGAATTTTTAATACATCATAGAAGTTTTCATCCCTTAACAAATAAGTTGGTGCCATTGAATCCAACCTCGTGTTCAGTCTACTTCTTTTTTTTTTAGGAAGATGCCATGGTGTAGGGGTGTGTTAAGCTTGAAACTTCAACTTGACTTTATAAAAAATATTAGTTTCGATTTTGCCTCGAAAAAAAAGTTTGCTTTGGCAATTACGAAGCTTCGCCAATAAAAATATTGACAGCTATAATATTCAATCAATGTTCACTTTTTACACTTTTGAGTGGTTTTATACATTACAAATTAATACTCATATGAAATAATCTAAAATAATAAAATTGTATGTTGTGACAGTAACTTGATTTATTAAATAAGAATTAAATATTATAAACAATTATGCAATAAAAAAAAATCTAGGTGATTTTAGTGCTTTAAGTTGTATAAATAAATACAATGTAATATTTTTCTTAAGGCATAAAGCAATTAACAAAAATATACGAACTCCGCTTTGGTTTTGAGAATAATTCATATATTTAATTCGAGCTTGCTTCAAATTGAAAAAATGGACTTCGCACACCTATACCATGTGGTACATCAAAATTTTGAAATGTTTGTAAATATTTGGGCTTCACTATTTACTATATTATTTTTAGTGGCATTGTTGATAACTATTATTTGGTATATTGTCAGCTCTGGAACTAGTGGGCCCAAACTACCGCTCTTTCGTGACAGTGATGACATGCCTTTTCTACACGCTTGGGATGGTACTACTGTCCGGGGTGACATACCTCGTCAGAGACTGGGTCTTATTGGCTTGGGTGACCTCTGCGCCATTTCTGCTCTACTTTGTCTATTGGTGGTGAGTGCTGCATCGTGTGGAGCAATTATGTTCACAACCATTGAGGGGTTTGTTTAGTTTATAAATAATGGCTCTTTATTAGGGGGTATAACCATATAGAGAGAAACCCTTGCAGGATAGGATAGAGAAGGTGAGTTTGAGGTGGTATGGACACGTAAAAAAGATGGACGAGGGGAGGGAAGATTCCAAGGAGGATGCTCGATATGGAGGTGGCGAGCAGGAGACCCAGGGACAGGCTTATAAAGGACGTGAGGAGGAATGGATTCGGCCGGCATGGAGGAAGAAAGTTGGTGGGAGTACAGAAGTAAATGGAGAGGCTCTTGTTTGAGACAGACCCTGCCAGTGGCAGGAAACTATGCATAATGATAATTAGGTGTATGAGAAGTCTATTTTTGTATTCAAAGTGAAACCGAATCTAATATATAAAATGTTCCCAAACCTGAATTCAAGCTCAAATTTTGTTGTTGTTGTTGTCGTTTTATCTTGCAACAAATATAATATGAGATAAGACTTTATAAGGGAAAAGTGAAGTTTATTAGTTAGTTTACGAAAGTTTGATTCATTGTCGGTAAAGGGATTATTAAAATTCGGCATTGATTAGATGGATTAAATAAAAATGTAAATATTGACATAATGTAAAAATAAAGTAAAAAGATAAAAAAAAATAAGCTAAACCACTAAGGTTAAGCAACAGAGTTGAATTATATTATTTGAAATTATTTTATTACATCATTTGGTATAATCCCATATGAAATAGTAAAAATTGATACATGTTCCTTCCCTCCCCTGACCCCCCTCCCCTGACCCCCCTCCCCCCTTTGAGTTTTAATAAAATGAAACTTAGGTCGGAGTTTGGGAGATTGGGCTTTAACGATCAACCGATTTTTTTTCAAGAGGCAGCCAATGGCAGCATTGTAAAGTGTGAACTGTGGTCTTCTTTTCACTGTAAAAGCCATATTGTGTTTGTTACTTTGATATATTTCTATCCGTCTTTCCTATAGCTTCTTCCAAATATAATACAATTACTTCATAAAGGGAAAAGAGGATTTCCTTATAGAGATATACAAACAGCCGTTTATATAACTACTCTTACCAATTGCTTAAAATTCTGATTTTAAGACTAGACTTTCATAATTTTATTGGAGATACCTTTTTGAGATTTTTATGAATCTCGAATCCCTTTAATAACATAAGCAGAGTATTGTAAACTTATTGCTTAGAATTAAATGGTTATATTCTAACTGCTTTTGATGTGTACTAGGTACCTCCCTGAGTCCCCTCGCTGGCTGCTAGCAAAGGGTCGTTTGGAAGAAGGATACAAGATACTAGAGACTCTGGCCAAGGTCAACAACAAAGAAATGCCCTCAAGTTTCAAACTTAAATTAAAGGTTATTGGAAATAATATAAAACTTTACTAATCACTGGTTTGGTGTGCACGCATTGGATCATTAACAGAAAATTGTTTGAAGCATATCTCACTAATTATGTCCCAATTATTAGGCAAGACTTGTAGTTAGCTACATTTGTAAATACTTCAGGGTTAATATGCATCTGGATAGCTGGGAAAACCTCGATAAGTCTGGGAATTTCGTATGACCGGGTGGAGTCAGAAGTTAAGGAAATTTCAAATATTTATAGAATATTCCAGTTATTTTTACTATAAATCTCAAAAAATTTATAAATACTAATCAATACATCTAAGGGCCATGCTCACCCAACTTAGTAATCTATATATTAAAACCATTTATACAAACCAAGGTTCTTAAGGCTGTTTGTCAAGTATTAGATTAAAAAACGCAAGAATTATGTGATTTATATTATTTGTAGCTTTGTAATATTAATTAATGGAAAAAAACTACATTCATTGACTAAAAAACCTGAAAAATAATTGGAATTTCAAAATTTATTAAATGTATACAAGGGAAATAAAAGCAAGATATTTTAATCACTGGTAATTTTTTATCCAAAGAATTAAAAGTAACGTTATTTGTAATTACAGCAACGCATGATGCTACAACGTACTCGTAGTGAGCTAAGTCGTTTGAAGAAAGGCCCTGGAGTGAGCGCATTGTGTCGGACACCCAACATGAGATTGAAAACCACACTAATCACACTCAACTGGTACAGTTCATCATTATATTTACATTACTCCTTTGACTTAAAAATAATAAATTTGATCATTTGGTAATGTTGTTACAATGCCCCTTCAAATGAATAATATTTAAAAGTGGTAGCTAGTAAATCTTTTTGAATCATTCAAAATAAAGTATATTATTCGTAAATTCGTAGGTTTATGCAATTATTCGAAAATTCGAGTTTTATTAACTGCTAAAGTACAAATCAAAGATTTTCGCAAAACTCACAAAATTTGGATACTTGAACTGTTTTATCTTTCTCTTGAAAACTTAGGTTCATTTATTTTTATTTAATCTTAGGATATAAAATTTCATAGGAAATTGAGTCCCTCAAGATTTTCTTTTGTCTAATTAAAAAAAATTGTTCATTAAATCAAATTTATTTAAAAACTGGAATTGATGTGATTTTTATTAAGCTTAGAAAAAAAATATCTCTGAACCTAATTACAGTTTATGCATTTAACTATAACAGAAATTCAACTTGAAATATATATTGTACAGATATTGCTCTATGCTACTCAAACTCAACAATGTTTTCATTCAAACTCAACTCAAACTCGAACTCGTATTGGAACCTGACATCTGAACACTGGACTTTAACCTTGGGACCATTGCTTAATGTGCCAATACTTTAACACTGAGCTATCCAGAATTTGTCCTGAACTAAGGATTATTTTTTTACTTGTAGTTTAAGGCAGAGTCTGTGATGTACTTGTGGAAATCATAGACTAACATGAGCCATCATTGATATCATTGCCACCAATAACTTGGGAGGGGCTTTATGCTGCCGTTAATACAATGACATTGTACAAGAAAGTCAAGAACATGGAGAAAGCTAATGCTTGTACAGTAATTGTAGCTTCCCTAGTCATTAGCATGGCTCAGAAATGTATCCTGTTAACATACCTTGTACCCACCTTGGGGGCATAGTCAGCTAACGTGCTAGTTTTGTGTAGAGCTAGACTGCCGAGGACGGGGAGATAGGGTCGAATATTGGTCTGGTGAACTGGGGGTGGTTTTTCCTAAATGGCTTTCCACTGTTCCTCCATGCAAATGTGGGTTCACTTCCTCTAAATTCAACCTTCCTAATTCCTAACCCATTAGAGTAATTAGTATTTAAGCGTATAAGCCGAAGAGGTAGTAATACGCGGTACTAAATAAAATAAAAAACATGCCCCACTGAGGGTGACAATAATGGTAGTTGTGGATCTTTCTCCTCAAAAGGATGACACATTATTCATCAAGTAATAAATCCTTCCTAGCCCGCCATGGGGATAGCAGCACTCCTGTTACATCTAAATATGCCTGCCCCACATTTCACCCACTACACATATTATCTTTTTCATTCATCATATATAATAGATAAATTATATCCCTAATTTGCTAGTTACATTCAATAAAACATTTGATGGCCTTAGGATGAATATGGGTGAAACTTTTATACTCTACACATTCATATTTATTTAAATAAATAGATAAAATTTTCTAATAACACACGCTAATTATCCATTGAACATATTCACATCATAGGTGTAGTTAGATAGTAGGGCTTGAACAGCTGCTGAGTATGAATCTTAATTTAATATTAATATTTTCAATAGGTCATTAAATAAAGTTAAGAACACTAAACATATTTATAAACTTGACAATTTCATGATGCCATATGCATTTTCCTCGGAAGAAAATAGAAAGGAAGTTGACTTCATTGATTACAACTCATTTTCAAAATTAGGAACTCAAGATTCTCTGAATTGTGTATCTTGTAAGGTATACGAAGATTTGAAATGTCAAAGTTGAAGTCAAAGGTCAAATCTCCTTCACTTTGACTTTGCCTTCCCAGTAACCTTCACATCTTTAAAACCTTTTTAAAGAAAATAAAACATCAATATATATTATAAAAACTAAATATGATATATTTTTTAATATAATATAAATAATTTTTAGTAGATCTACGAAACGGTATTTTAACACCCACGGGTGATTGAATGACATCTGTGATGTAAGTATGGTTGACTTCAGGTATGTCAGTCGATATGTCAGCATAAAATAATATAGTGTGCTTTAATTCTTTTTTTCCTTTAAATCTTTCTTTTTACTTAAATGTACTTAGTTGATAATTTAAAAATTAGAATTAGTACTATGCGACAAACAAAAACCTTTTCTAAGACTTTTCTTTGCATGTTTAAAGCTTTGCATTGTCTTTGTTTTGCATTTAAAAAGTGAGCTTCTCACACCATTATTGTCTTGAAGAGTAAATATGAGTATCATTATTTCATGTTTGTAGGTTTGCCAACGAGACGGTTTATGTCGGTCTTAGCTACTATGGCCCTTCACTGGGAAGTGACCAGTATTTGAGTTTCCTTTTGTCAGCTCTTGTGGAGATCCCTAGCTACTTGGCATGTTGGGTTATCATGGACAGGTGGGGACGACGCTGGCCTCTTTGTATTGCCATGATCCTCAGTGGAGTCAGCTGTATCGTCACCGTTCTGCTACCTGATGGTACATTCTTTACCTCTTCTTTTATAATAACGCAACATTTTTACTATATTTGCTTTAATATTATATAACTACTTTGGAGGCCTGTTTTATTGTTTAAAATTTCATTTTGGTTGAATCGACTATTTTTTGATTCCAAATCTTTAATCTTTATTTTACCTACAAATCCTAAATCTTGAATCTGAAACATGAGAGGAAATATAAACTAAAAATATAAACTAAATATTAACATTTTTGTAGGGCTGGGCTAATGCCAAATGCCAATCGCCAATCCTATCATTGGCTGATGTTCGGAAGATCAGTGTTTGGCTTACTGATTATTATTATTATTATTAGCACCGCGTCTTACTACCCGTTCGGGTTATACGCACTTACGCTAATGTGTAATGGTAGGGTGATTGTGAGATGAAATGGAGAACCTACAGTTTAACGTGGAATCCGAACCACGGTGGAGGCCTGGCATTCCCCACATTCACAAAATGTCTTGTCAGAGGTGAAGGAAGGGTTTGGTAATCAGATAAATCTTTGCCGGGACCGAGGATTGAACCCCGGCCGCCAGCATAGAAGTCTGACACCTTACCCCTAGACCGCCAGGTCACCATCAAACTGATTATTAAAACCATCTTTTGAAATGTGTATCATGAACAGCCTGTCGGCTGCTAGTGTACTCAAGGAGCCGTATGTAAGAACTTGTTTAAGTGGATGCTTAGTGGACACTATCATGGGCTTGCTTGTGTCATAATAGTTTAAAAAGTGGAGCGGCATTGTGATTGGTACCACACTATCGGTCCACTAAGCATTCACTAACATTCTCGAATATTGCTGTAAGTATTTAAGTAAAACCGCTTGTCGCTTTATGAGATAACTGTATTATAATTGGAAGAAGGTCTACGAATGGTGGATGGAAATATATAAAAGGAACAAACATAATATGGAATTGATCCTTTTACATGTTCCTATCTAAGTGTCCTATAATTATTTTACAAATTTCCTTTTTACCCCTTTTGTTTTTTGGTTTCCTTTTTTAGGAAGTTGTGTTGTATGTTTCATACTCCCAACAAACATACATTTTTAAATATTCACAATTTTTTGGTCACTAAATTTTTAGAAAAAATATTAATAACATACAAACATATTCATAATAAAAAACTTAAAAATATGTGGGGAAATATTTTAAAAGGGGGGGATGCGCAAGTACAAGCTAGCTAAAGACCTTGTTTGTATAAATTATTGCTCTGCGAATACACAGATTTCAACCTTCGAGCTAAGCTTCTATTAACACTCGGGATCAAGAACGGAAGTTTTGTAAACTTGTTATTTTCGAGCTTCCTTTTGATGTATGTACAAATCAATTTTTGAAAGGTATTCATAAGTATAGGTTATTTAATTTTGAGGACTTGAGCAATTTTACTTATAAATCATTTGGTTACTTAACAATTCTGTGAAATTAATATCAAATTTCATATTACTAATCAAATAAAGCTCTAAAACTACTTTGGACCAGTAAACTTATTTAATAATGTCATCCATTTTGAATTATCTTGGATTGAAGTTGCATTACCATGACAAGGCAAAAATAGATAATTAGATCACTAAACACTTGAATAATCATTATTTTTAGTATTTTTACATTGTCCCTTTTTAAAAATTATAATACAAGTCAAATTAAAAATCTAACATTGAGAATAAATATCATTTGTTTTCTAACCTAGGATTTTAAAAACTCATTATTAATATGTTCAACTTAAAAACTAGCATTAGTTACTACAGTAGAGAGTCGATTATCCGAACCAATAGGGACCAAGGGTAGTTCGGATAATCAAACTCAAAACCATATTTCAGTTGTATATATTAAATAACGCTAAGATTAATCAGAAAACAATATAGGAAATAACTTTGGCAATAAAAATAGAATAAACATTGCAAAACATATTTGTATTATTAAATTTTTCAACTTGATACATAGTAGGCCTATAATATATCATACCATAATTAATTACTGTATTACATATCAAAAATGATTGACAAAGTTTCTTTCTGAAGTGAACAGTTAGTGGAAGTGTAGTGGTGAGCATCATATGATCGGGTGTGGCCTGGCGTGGTGCACAAGGTCACTGCACGGCGCCACCGTACAGGCTTTTTTAATGTCTCGCACATGTTCATTTGCCATATTACATTATTTAAAACGTGTTCAGTTGATTGACGTTTCAAATAATTGGCATTCGATTAATCAATGTTCTACTGTATTTAGCTATACCATTATTGGTTAACTTGTATAAAATCAGTTTTGATCAGCATTGCAATAAATGAATAAATATTTTAAGAAACTTATTACTGTTATTAAAAAAAAAAGCATTTACTATTTCATATTGTCTACCAAAATTTTATTTTACTGGTCTTATTTTTTATTTTAAAGTATGAACTTTACAAGTATTATTGTATTGAAATACATTTTATAGTAAGATAATTTCTAATGAAAGCCCATATAAGGCGCATGCACAACTGCACGTAGAGGAATGAAATTGGAACCAAAGAAGTGTCCATGCGTAATTCTTACAGCCTACTACTACTACTTCATGAGGAAGATGCTATAATAACATTGAAATATTGGTGTGTGTGTGTGTAAATATGTATTAGTGTTTTTACTTTTATTTGTGCTCTACTATTTTCCTAATATTTTATCATTTTATTTATTACCAATTATTTTATAAAAGGATAATCAAAGCTACAGAGGCTTATTTTAGGGAAATATTATCTCATTAAAATGCCAACTTTGTTAACTTTATTTTGTAATTGTCAGTGTAATTGTAATGTCTTTAAAAACATGAGTGTCATAGTTATTTTTTAATTTTTATTTATAATTCAAAAACCTCTATNTTTTTTTCAAAGTATTTACTATTATAAAAATAAGTGTTATTCTTATATCTTTAAGAACATATATGGTTTTAATACATTTTTAAAAGCTCACATTTTAAAGATATGTTTGTTTTGACTGGTGACAAATTAAATATAGATATAATATTCAACTTTTAAAATAAACACATATGTATTTTAACATTTTAAACTTATGAATGTACTCGAACTATGGATCTTTTTTAAATACTCAACTTGAATCTAAAAAAAACCAAGCTCGTAGACCGCTAATATACGTTTAAAATGTTTAATCGTAAGCATAAATCATTAATAATTTATAATAACTATAGTAACCATTTCAAAACTACCATAAAGTTTATCATAGGCTAAGATTCTGATTTTTATTTTTGTTATTTATATTTTAAATTATATACCTTAACCAAACAATAGTGATAGTAAAAAAAGAAATATTTTAAAGTGATTGAATAATTACTCCAATCCCTTTTTGAAATAGAATATTTTTAAATTTTTATAATTTGATTTTTATAAATTACTAGACTAAACTAGGTTTGCTTCATAGTATTTATCTATATTCAATACATCTTTATTTTCAGATGCTGTTGAAACTACATTGATACTATATCTTTTCTCAAAATTCGCAATCTCTGCTTCTTTCCTCATCATCTACCCGTTTGCAGGGGAACTTTATCCCACTCAGTTACGTGGAATAGGCATTGGTGCATCGGCTTACATCAGCGGCTTGGGACTCATTTTAATTCCATTCATAACCTACCTGGTACGCTTAATAAAGATTTTTATTTACTTGGTAGTACAGATTCCTCTATATTTTAAGTTTCTTTTCTGATCATTTACAAAGTAAAACTGCTGTGCTGGTGTTATTACAGCCAAGCAACTCTAATTACATGTTATATATTTGTAAAAACTCTAAAGTTTACTTTTTAGGAGTTAATCAGGGTGGCCATATACACGGAAAACAGGGAAACTTAAAATAATCAGGGAATTTGCAAACTTAGAAAAAATCAGTTAAAAATCAAGGAATGTGACCATGAAACACTTAAAACTAGGCATTATCTACACTAAATCAAAACTAGAAAAACTTCAATATCTTATTTATTAGAAGTGTACTTATTCAGTAAAACCGATTACCGATACCAATTACCAATTGTTTAGAATAATTGTTCATGCTGTAACAAGTTTTATTGTTCTGGATAATTCATTACGTAAGACAAATAATAAAGTTAACAATAAATAGATTTATTATATAATTAAATAAATGAGATATAAGATTACAATAGTTATACAAGATTAATGCTGGTTGACAATTGAACGTGTAATATATAAGTTCAGGTAAACAAGTGAACATATCGTGGATCACGGAACAGTTTACATTGAATACAAGATGTGTTGACATATAGCAAGTCCAAACTATAGGATTGTCTTGCAGCTGCTCGGATAAATAAGCGTCCAAGGCAGCATGGTCAAAGGCAGTAGGCTGGAAGAAACTATCCACTATCAAAACAGCTGGGCAAGCGCCAGGCTACTGTCAGTAGAGTCTAAAAGAAAAACAGTGAAATAATTACCAATTACCAATGAAAGCTAACTGTAAATCCTATAAGTTTAGAGAGGTAGGTCATGGTCACTTAGATACTGTTGTTGCCTGTTTCTTGGTTCACAAAAAAAAAGCTTAGGCTTGGGTGTGAATTGAGAAAGTGTTCAAGTGAGAGGAAAAGAATGGAATAAATTAAAGGAGGAAGAGTGGTGGACGGATAGAAGACGATGGGGGCATTTTACTAACCTGGCCCGGCCACAGGCTGGAAACAGTTGGTGGTGTTGGGGTTGATGATGTGAATCAAAAAATGGGCAACAAAAGTACATTCTAAGATTAATTTGGTTATCTAGAATTTTTCTCTGCCTGTTTTCCAAATTATAATTTTATACCTCATTTCAAAAGTATTTTCTAACTATTGCTTTGCCTCCTCCGTTTCCCAGAATTTCATAACAAAATTTAAAATTTTCAGACTTTTAAGTTTATTTGGTGTGGGCCCTATATTTTCTTGAAGAATTTCAGTTCTATAACACACAAAGGATCAGGTTAATGTATTATTTTTGGTAATTTTGGATCCCATCACCCCACCAGTTCTTCATCTCCCATTTATAAATTTAAAATTTAAATATATAATGGGTGTAAAGAAGTTAAAAGATGCCCCACGTTGTGACGCCAATTGTAAAGAAGTTAAAAGATGCCCCACGTTGTGACGCCAATTGTAAAGAAGTTAAAAGGATTGTGGATAGATTTGGCCCACGTTGTGACGCCAATTGTAACGGTGTGTAAAGATGCCCCGCGTTGTGACGTCAATTGTAAAGTACTGAATACTGGATGCCCCACATTGTGCGCCAATTGTAACGGTGTGGATGGATCTTCTTGAAGAATGCCCCGCGTTGAGTACGCCAATTGTAAAGTCATGGAAAGATTGTGGCTGTTGGCCCACATTGGTGCGCCATTTGTAAAACATGTAATTTAAACAATAAATATTGGACTAGATGTTGAGATAAATCTGCCCAAGAAATGAGAAAAACTGTGTTTTGCTGTCACAACGACAATTTTATTTGTCCTTAAGTTGTTTTGTAATTAAAATAAACCACCACTTAATGTTGCAAAACGCTTCCATCTCGTCTGCCGTAGAAGAGTAGAAAGCCAAGAATGACCGTCTAACAAGCTAGCGTCCTCTCGAGTCGAGCATGTCAACCCCGACCACTCCTTGCTTTCTTTCCATCGACCAATAGGGTTAGTTTTTATATTAGCGCGCATTTAGGAAAACAGATGTGCTACTCTGCACCTGCTATTTGTTTACTGCGTATTAACCCGGAAATAAAACCATGCTTCTGACACGTGCAGCTAAATCAAAGAAAAAAAAGAAACATGGCCGTAGTCTAGAAAAGATGAGTTTACATTATATTAACTGAAAAGAAGAAATATTATTATATTTACTTTAAAATATGATCGCGAATATTAAAAAGACAGGAAAAATCCATATCATTACATGGGATAACTTTGGGTGTCCTTATATCATCTTGCCAAATATAAATTTTCTATCACACCTGAAAGTTTTTTTCCTTTTATATCGTCCCTTTCCCTTTTTTCCAGGGTCTTATTTCAAATTAAAATGTATAAACTCATATGGCTACTTATCATGGTTCCTTTACTTTCCTTATGAATTTTCTACCAACGTTAGGAAATAATCATTCTATTTATTAGTTTTGGAAATTTTAAACCTCTCGCCCCCAAACCTATTTTTCTAACTACTATTTAGAAATTTCAATTCTTAAGACTTATTTGATTATCTTGAGTTGTCCTTCTACCTGACTTCAAAATTTAAATTTTCTTCCACGCCCAAAAGTATTGTTTCTTTTATTGCACCCCTCCCCTGTTTCCTGGCACCCCACATGAAAATTTAAAGTTATAAGAATTTTATAACTATTTGGAGTAGTCCCTTTAGCTGCTTGATAAATTTCACTTTATTGCCACGCTGATAAATAGCTATTTCTATTAGTTTTTGTAGTTTAGAATCTGCCCCCCTGCCCCATTTCACACTCTTTTCTCCGAATCACTCTTAAAAATTAAAAATTTCAAGATTTATTTGGAGTTGTCTCTCTACCTATCTGCCAAACCTAAATTTATACCTCCGTTGTTCCTTTTAGTTTTTTTCCTAATTATTCCCCTCCCCCCACCCCCAATTTTCTAGAGACCCATTTTGAAATTTCCCATTCTTAATTTTTTTGGGTTATATGAGGTCCCTCTACCTTCCCCTGAAATGTCTGCTTTTTATATATATATATTTATTTTTTTTAACACAAATACCCATTCGGGTTATATGTATTCATTAATTTTATTAGTGGAATGCGGACAAGAAAGGTGGAATTTTAGAGAAAATGTACATGCATTTGCATTGAGGAATATTTACTAAAAATAAATTAAACATTAGCTTGGCCCTTATGTAATATATGCATATTAAGCTCAATAAACATACATGTATTTAAAAAACAATAAACTCGTGGCAAACCAACTGAAAACAATTATGTATATAAAGTCTGTTCAGCGTAGAATATTGATAGGAAAAAAGATCTTTAAGAGAGTAATTCCTACCGTGGATGGAGTATAATATAGCACCTAGAGGCTAGACGTACACTTGGACTAAACGTAAATCTTGTCTATTATTTTTTGCCCGTGACAGGTGGCCGGGGTGTGAATCTTAGCCATATTTATCGAGGATTTTTAATCAAATGGTGTTCCACTTTCTCTCTCCACACTAATTCAGATATATTTCCTTTGAATGTCTAATCTTCATTCCTAGCTCACTGTTGTAATTAAATATAGATAACCCGACCATGGTGTTAGACAGTGCAAATACTTGGTGATATAAAGGGATCCCAAACTTTGGGGAAAAAAAGTGTTGCCGAAACACAAGCAGGAAATTATTATTTCCCGGATATTTTTTAGAAAAAAAAAAAATTCAACCATCATTTAAGGACAGTCTATCCTTGTCACTTTGTTTAAATATGTTAATTTCAATACAACGAATCAAATGAAAAGTTTCACAATATGAAATAAGACTTGTAATGTGGAACGTTCAAATCAATATAAAAACACTAGTAAATATTTAATATTTTCCTTGATAAGAATGGAATAAAGAAAAAACAAAACGAGTGGGTTCAAATAGGCAACATAAATATTATAGTAGATCTGTTACTATCTATATTTATCCTGACTCTTTCTCAAATGTCACTCTCGGTGGTCTTGAGGTATAGTGGTCACCTCAGGACCTGATGTTTGAATAGTCAACCCTGGCCGAGGTTGACAGATTTTTTTAGTATTAAAATTCGTAGCACAACTTCCTTCAGAGGGAAATAAAAGCCGTTATTACCGTGTTGATTGTGGCATCTAAAATCCCTATAAGGTATGAGAAATTTCCTTTCCCATAAAATTTGGTAGGCCCTTTCACTTTCGCTCATAGAAATTACCGTGTGTTGCTATAATTAGTCGGTTCAGAAAGTGGACACTAAATACCTCAAATAAAATGAAAAAATATATATATAATTCTCAAATATGATATACTGGCAAAGCTTCGAACGTGATGCTTGATTCGAAGCCAAGTTAAAGTTTCAAAGCTTCGCACACCCCTAGTCTTATGCTATATTTGTAAACTAAACTAAACTTGGCATACATTAACCTTCATATTTCCTAAAGAGCGAGTCCTAATCACTATGGAGCTTTGAAATTTCTTATTTGTTCCTTGTATTTTTGACAAACAAATGAATAACTTATCTCAGGTTTTGTTATTGCCAATTTTTAAATTTTTTTGTCTAGAATGGGTGCAACAATATAAAAGTACATCTGTCAATTCACATCATTAAGGCCTTGCTACTTCGAAGTACATAATATAGCCATACCTCTTATAGTCCTATCTTGTAACCACTTTTTACACTAAATATAAAATAATAATGGTAGAACAGTAATATAAAATATACTAACCTAAAATAGATTTTGTTGGCATTTTGAAGATTAAGTTATAGGTTAGGCCTAATTTGGATGGATTGCCTTGTAGTTATAAAATTATAAATGAAATATAATTATTTAGTATAGGCTAGCACATTTTCTAGTGTTTATTTTGTGTTAAAAAAGTTCAGACACATTTAACATAGGGTGTCTAAACAAACACAACCTTACAACTTTTTATTTTAACGGAGTTTAATTTCAGTTAATTTGATTACATGACTTACTCTATATAAGCCTAATCCCTTATTAAAGGATCGATGTGAATAATATTCAGTATTAACCTTTTTAAAACCATATTTAATTATTATTTTGTCCATATTTGTTGCAATACATGTTTACTATCAACTGTATCATCTAAGAGTTTAAATATTCTGCCACACCGGTGCACCTCATACGTTTTCACTAGCGCCATCAACAGCTAACAAAACCAAAAAAGTTAATATCTGTCTCATATAACGATGGTACTTCTTAATCTAAATGTATTGTGTTCTTAATTAATTGAGCGATGTATGGTCGGTGTGATAGGGCATGGAAATGTTGGTGCTGCCACTGGTGATAATGGGTGTGGTGTCGGTACTGGGTGGATTGTCTGGCTTGCGGCTACCTGAAACCTTGCATCACCGCCTGCCTCAGACAGTTGAGGAAGGGGAGGAGTTTGGCAAGGACTGGACATGTGCCGAGTGCCTTCGCTGTGTGCCAGAGAGGTTGGACATGTTTAGTTATTATTATTATTATTATTAGCACCGCGTCTTACTACCCGTTCGGGTTATACACACTTACGCTAATGTGTAATGGTAGGGTGATTGTGAGATGAAATGAAGGACCTACAGCTTAACGCGGAATCCGAACCACGGTGGAGGCTTGGCATTCCTCACATTCACAAGATGTCTTGTCAGAGGTGAAGGAAGGGTTTGGTAATCAGATAAATCTTTGCCGGGACCGAGGATTGAACCCCGGCCGCCAGCATAGAAGTCTGACACCTTACCCCTAGACCGCAAGGTCACCGACATGTTTAGTTAATAGTAAAGGTTTACTTGAGATCTCCAATGTTTCAAGTAGTATACAGGATGTCTAAGAAGGAAAGGTCAATATTCTGGGAGATCATAGTATTGATCAATCAAAGAAAAAAGTTTATATGAACATGTGTCCTATTTCAAAAGGTTTTAGACACGGAGTTATTTTGAATTTGTCACTCAATATTGTAATGTACCACTGTTTGAAGTGTATGTGCATCTGTGTGAAGCGTCAGGTGGCGTTTGTGACTGTTGATAGTTATGTTGTATAAATGTTAAAAAATGCTGCACATCTTGACAAATTTCGAATTTGCAAATATGCTGTATCTGTACAGCTTCTTCGATGATAGTGCCACTCCTGCTGTCAAAGAATGCCATGAACAGTTTTCTATGTGTAGAATTCCACAACTTCCAAGTGGCACTTCACACTGATGTGTTTGCTTCAGACAGCAGCACATTACGGTGGGAGTGAAAGAATACATTACGCACTAAATTAAAAATACTGTACATTCAAATAAACCATTTGAAATAGGACACATGTCCCCATTATAAACTAATTTTCTTAGAATAGCTGACCTTATGACCTTCCAGCACATTTATCCTTCCTCATGGAAAACCATGTAGATTAGAAATTTAATAAACATTGAAAGAAGGATATATAGGAGCCTACAAAAGAGTATAACATTGTGTAATCACTTTTCAAAAAAATTTAGAGCTCAAAGTTCACAATTAAAACTAGAGATATCATGATTTGAATTTCTCATTATTTACAACTTCAATCTTTTTCAATTCACCCAAGCTCACATTTAAAATATTTGATTTATTAAATAATGTACTATATTGTTTTGTATTATATTTTCAAATAAACAACTAAAAGGTTTAAAAGGTAGAACAAAACTGCCCTTTTGATCTGCGCAAGATCACTGTTAAGCTTAATTCACACGTTCACCAAAAATAGAAAGCTGTATCTGCCTCAGTAGCACAGCAATTCACACGCTTTATGTTGACCCATAAAGCATTGCAATGCTATCTTTAAAAAAGCTGATTTGCATAATATTTTATTTTTAAGTGGATGAACATATATCTTAGACCAGTGCCATCATGGATGTTTTCAAATTATAATGATGTGTCGTGGCACAATCCAATAGATAAATACACACACGCTTTACATTAACAGGTTATTTCAACTCTCCTCACAGCGGCCAACAAAGTTATTTACTTTCTTGTGGCTGTAGCAAGCATGTGCATTGATTTGAGATGGTTTGTTTTGAGATTTGATTGAGTCTTCTGTGTTGAACATCTCAGGCAGAGCGGACGAAGTAGAGATGAGTTGAACTCTAGTGTAACAGCTCACGCCAATGAGGCGAAAATCGTGATCTCATCACATGACCATGTTTCTATTCTGCGCTAGTTTTTCGGCGGACATGTGAATCCATAATAATACAAAGTTAATGCTGTGTACATTTCTATCTGCCGATACCAAAGTGAAAACGGCAACAACAAAAAATAAGTCAAATTCTGGACTAACTATTTTGTTTAAATATTACAACATATTGTACTGGTGTTTTTAGAGCTTAATATATAAAAAGTTGTTATGCTACGATTAATTCTTGATTCTTTCAATATCATTAAGAACTCGGGGTATCAAACGATTGTGAATTGAGTTTAAAATCCTTAATCAAAACCAACTAAAACACATCACAGTAATTTTTTGGGGCGCATCAAGCCCCTTTTTCAGTAGAAGAGAGTTGATCATTGTGTGTGAACAATAATCATCATTTAGCCATACTCCAGTCATCTGAAGAAGGGGCTTAATGTACCCCAAAAATTACTGTGATGTGTTTTGATTCCCCAAGTAAAACTTATTTTCGATTTAAAGGGTACATTTTGTTATATTTGGGAGAAAGTACAGGAAAGGTGGATAGAAACATTAGCCGTAACAAACATAAATGGCTTTTACAATGACAATAAGAACACAGTTCACACTTAACATTACTATTACTGGACAAATGAATAATGGCTGCTTCTTTAATAAAATCAAACGCTACTGCCCAATCCGCCAACCTAGGTTTCATCATTTCAGAACACATCAGAAGGGAGTGTGAAACTCGCAACACAACTTCCTGGAAGAGGAAACAAACAAAAAGGAAATTAGTAAAGAATGATTGAACACTTAAATAGGAACATATAAAAGAAATAAATTATATATATGTGTGTGTGCGTGTATTTTTTTTTT
>CABEEJ010000650.1:223678-239738 GCA_901482245.1 Timema douglasi
AAAAAAGACATTAATATTGGCAATTACATACTTAGGTTGAATTCTTCTCTATAATTCATTCACGAGCTAAGTTTACCTGGATGACAGCTTGAAATGTTACTAGAAGTAATCCCTATATATATCACTACGCCAACAGCTGATATCTATCACTTTTGATGACTCTAATGAAAACAGATGGTAATATAATAATGTGATAGTTAGCCACAGTAATTTAGGCCAATATAATTATTTATTTATTTGGGGATGGACACAAAGCTTATTTATCGTTTTATTCCACTTAAAAAAAATATTAACACCACTTTCACATAAACTTCTAATGAACGTAGCTTCAAAATGGCGACTGTGGAATCTAAACCATATGGTTGAACATGACGGTAAACAAGTTTTTTTACAATGATGCGGACACGCAGTTGATGGAAATATTTTATTCAGTACGATAAAATAATCATAAAATCATTTATTGTATGTAAAAAAATGACAACAATTTTCTCTTTTCCAAGTAAATACGTTGTCTATATTAAAAGGTTTTATGTGTGCACTATATTGCACAAAATCAATAACGTTCCAAAACAAAGAATAAGTACTTTTAATTATGTTTAAAATATTGTTTCGAGTTGGATAAAAAGAAATTATTTAAATAAATGAAATATTATGAGAAAACTTAAGTTTACATTATTTTTAATGTAATATATAACAGGTAATTAAATATCTTTACATTTATAAGAAAACAGTGATCTTTTACAAGTGTTGGCAACCCAAAACCTAAACATATGATTTTCGAACTATTTCGAAGTATCTATTGCACTACAATATTAATATGTTGTTTTAATACATTATGTCAAATGAAGATATTCAAATATTCAAAAAAATTCTGTTATTAATTACTTATAAATAGAAATTAAAACTGAAGGTGGTAGTTTTGAATTGATCTCCTGCATTTAATTTGAGGTCTTGACCCAGACTAAGGTGTAAAAGTGTGGTATTTCAGCCACTGACTGTGGGTTATCTGCTGTTGGGGTTAGAATGTAATCTTCAATCTTCGCCTGTTGTAAAATCAGGTGGCTTATGTGGGATTTGAAGTTCAATTTATATGCAGGCACCAACAATTAATATTCTTTAAATTGAAAAATGACACCTGGACACGGGAACCAAACTCGAGACCTTTGACTTAGTATGCCAATGCTCCATCACAGACTCTATATATGTACTTTAAAATATGAGTGAAGAATGACGCTGGGCACAGGACGACTCCTGGAAAGCTTAGTGGTAGGAGCATTGGCGTACTAAATCAGAAGTTTAGTAGCTTGGCTATTTAATCACTAAAAATAAAATGTTTTAACTTTTTTTTTTTTTGTTTTTTACTGATCAGACCATCCTCAGTGATTGGTTCATATGAAGACCTAAGTGAGAAGGATGCATTTGAAATGCATCCTCATTCAACCAAGGATACGAGTACAGCTCCTCAAGAGTCTACATCTCTAGAAAGAGCAGTCCAAAGGCCGCAGAACCGTTCATCAAAGTTAGTGCGTCAGTCAAGCACTATGGAGACGCCACTAGATTCCTCAGGAGTCATGCAAATGACATATTGGTTCTAAATTTCCCTTTGAATGTGCATGATACTGGCCCCCTTCTTTCTCAAGGCCTCAATTAAAATTATTGTTGTTGATTTCAAATGATTCAAAGTCAACTTCAATTAGAAGGGTCCATCCAGCATTATTATTGTAATCTTTATTAGGGATGTGTAAGAACCACCTTTTTCAATTCAAGACGAGGATATGGAAAAATAACTAATATTGAGTCTGTCCAACTCTCGGCGTGCACTGTTACACGTCTTTTCGAGCCCATGGTCAGAGATTTAACCAAACAACTTGGGCACATGTAGAACTCTCTCAGTTCCTAACAGTTCACAGATGGATGAATCAAATGCCATTGTTGCCAGAGTTCAACTAAGCATTTTTATAGAAAGTGACCTTCAACGAGTTTTCAAGTAACCAGGCCCATTTGAGTGGCCGCATGTTCTAAATAAAAGTGTCACTCTCGAATAGACTAGACTGCTGATAACAGGGAGTTCGAGGCTTAGCCCTGTCGAGAGTACTTAAGGTGGTTTCCCCTAAATGTTTTTCCACTCTCCCTCCACGCAAATGTGGGCATGCTTCCTCAAAATTCAACCTTCCTAATCCCTAACATATTGGAGTAATCTGTACTTAGGCACATAACCTGAATAGGTAGTAAGATGCACTACTAAAAAATAAAATTTAAATGATTAGGGGAGATTTTACCTATTCAAAAATTAAGCAGCATAACCATAGATATTGATCGTGAATTGATAGTAAATCATTCATAGCTTTCTTTCATTATGTCAAACAGATTAACAATTACCGTTATTTCTGAAATTTCAAAATACAATTCCAGCTCTTCAGGAAATATTCTTATGTATGGAGAATGTCATGAAGGCTGTTTTAAAAATTGTTAACAGCACCACGGCATTAAAAGTTGAGATTGTTCAGAGAGGTCACAGAAGAACTCGACTGTCAGTTTGTAGAGCAAGAGCAACTTTTTCACATTGATGTTCATCGGCTAAATAAAGGCCAACTCCTTCGGCAATTCAAAGAGCTGCTTCCTCAAATAAAATATTATCTAGAAGAAAGAAATATGATCTACTATCCATAACTGGAGGTTTCGGTATTGCTAATATATTTTGCATTCTTTCCTGCTACTACGGTTGATTAGGCTAAATTTGGAACTGCAAAGTAAAGACAAAAGATAAAAAATAAAAATGTTGCTGTTTAGTCATTTTGGGAATCAATTTTTCATAAACAACATTTTTAACAATTCACATCTATTAAAAGATTGGATGATGATTTTGATTATATGAACTTTGAGATGAGGAAAAACCCAGTCAAAATCATTGATCATCAGAGAATCTAGTTTGCGTGAAGATCCACGAGGTATGTAAAATTATAAATACAGTCAACTCTCGATTCTACGACCTTTCACGGTTCCCTGGAAAAGGGTCGTTATTTCGAAGGGGTCGTTATTGGAATTTTAACAGATTTTGTTCCACCCCTGACCTTCATACGAAAAAAATTTCATTTTTTAGATAATACGTGAAAAAGTAAATAAAATAAAACCTACCTATTTCTTGAAGAAGGTACTCCTTTCACTCATTTCGTCAAAATTATAAGTTCGTATCAAATTTTTTTAAATTGCGTGGGTCATCAAAAATCGTTCACAAAATCCAACCAAAAACGTAACCAAATCAAAATAACAATGTTAAACAATAGCATGGGTCGTCAAAAATTGTTCACAAAATCAAACCAAAATAGTAACCAAATCGAGAATCGAAATAACAATGGCAAAAGCAAGCCTGGCGCGTGATGTAGCGGCAGTCGCGCGCGGGGAAACATTGTCTTGCTTGTGGGAGGGGGTGGACAGAGTCAAGTGATATTGGCTGGCATTGATGAGGTGGTGTCTTTTTTTATACCTGACCCACCCCAGTTACTAGTAATACAGCGTTCACAAAGATAATTGCAACGCAGCAACCTAAATAAATGCAACAAACACATTTCCTTAAACTTTTCAACCTTTTTCCACATTTTTCACGGTTCCCCAAAAAATGGTCGTTACTTCGAGAGGGACGCTATTCCCGGGGTCGTAGAATCGAGAGTTGACTGTAGATGCAAGATTTATTTAAAATAATTTTCTCCTTGTGATGTTGATGATAAATCTCAGGAAGTGTTGCTACATTGAGAATAAAATCATCACAAACCCAAAATAATGTTGAACTGGAAAGACTCTTTCTTTGGCGATTAGACAGTATTCAAAACATCAGCATTCTTATGTTTCATATTAGTTCTAACTTCTATATTTATCATGCAACTTCTTAAAATTTTTAAGAAAAGTAGGAAGGTTAATTTGAAAACACACATTTTATTTATTCTATTGTCTTTCTATATACTAGATGGAAGGGGATATAATTATATATCTATATATTTTGTAAGAATGAATTTAAGGAATAAATATAAGAAGTATGGATGAATAAAATATCAAAATTAGACTAGAGAAACAATGGGTGATTGCAGGACCTTTGATAGCTCTGTAACTCGATCATGGCCCAAAAAGGTTGCTGACCCTTGAGCTAAATGATTGACTGTTTATTAAACTTTAGGGTTTCACACCAAGTTACGGAGTTAGTGAACTATATTTGTTTCTGTTTATCAGCTTGTTTATTTAAATGATTGTGGCACAAATATTTAACGTAATACTTATACTTAAAATAATTGTAAGCACTTTGTGTTTTGATAGTTAAATGTCATAATAATAGTTATTCATCTTTCTTTTAAAAGTAGCTTACTAGTCCACTTAATTTGCCCTGAAAAGTAGCAATCTTACCCTGACAGATCACACTATGCTCTTATCTTAGTGGGAAAATATGAAACGCTTGCTACCTTTCAGGGTAGACATTGTGTTATGTTTCCTGGAATTATTTTAATTTCATCGTTCATTACTGAGCCTTTTCATGTAGGTCAGTGAAATAGATAATAATAATAATAAATGTCTAAAATGTTATTTCTTCACAAAATACCTTAACTTTAATCAAGATACTTACCCATTTAAATATAATTTCAACAAAACAACAATATGAATAAAATAAGCGCTATGAATATTAATACGTTCAATGACACAGATAGTTGATAGTTGGTAGATTGGGAATGTTTGTTTAGTTAGAAGATTGGCTTTGAACTTCTGTTAAATTTTTTCCTCTTTATAATAACTAACAACAATAATTGTAAATTTTGTAACTGTAAGATATCTTTCTTCCTACAAAAGCTACATTATACTTAAATGTTGCTTGTGGGAAGAAAGTTACAAATTATTAAAAATATTTGTATATATTTAGGTCTAGTCATGTGATCATCAACTGTCACTTTTTATAAATAGTACTTTTAGTTTAATACATATGAAATTATTATTATCATTATTAATTATTATATAATATCATTGTTGAACAGAAAAAGAAATTGTATTTCTTAAAATGTTCTTTCTGCTAGAATCTTAATACAACTATTTCACAAAGTTCAAATAATCTTGTTTAATGGCGGGTAAGTAAAGAGTTAGTCATGTTGACCAAACATTTAACCAAACAAGATATAATAATGAAGAGGCTAAACCTTGTACACAATTTATTTAATTTTTTCTAACTTTCTACTTTTATTCCCCTGATAATATATTATATAATATTGTAATACAGTCCAATTTTCCCAGGGAGGGCTTTCTTTATCTGACATATAGAAAAATTACTAGCTTCACTTTCATGTATTCATACATAAAATCATGGGATCTGAAACTGTCACTTTTGATAGATATTATCAATAACTAGTACCTATTAATAGGGATATGCAAAATTCGCATTTGCGATAAAACAAATTTTTACACGAATTCTACTGTTTTCACACAAATAACAGGAATTCAAGCTTTTTTCTAAATAAACACAATTCCTTTGTAATTAGGCAAATACCACATCATGCATTATAATTTTCAACAGGGTAACACTGGTGATAGCTCTTTATACCAGGGCTGCCGTTCATACGAATAGTATCCGTTTTTACTTATTTTAAGGGTATAAAATGGATCACAGGAAATATTAATGTTTTAGGATATTTAAACTTTTATTCTTTGTTTACAGCCTTTAAAAGATTTCATGCTAGGTCCAAGCAAGGACATTAATATATATGGACCTTACTACAGCCGGTCATGTTTGGCAAAGTTATATCTTCTTAATCTGTACTTCCTTCTTCTTATTTGATAGGAGTTTAATCTTCTATGATGACATGTTTCGGTGTTATTATTGTTTGGTCTAGACCTAAGTTGATAATAATCCATTATTTCGATATTGCTATTTGTAAGACTTGAAGGTAATGATATTGAGATTTTGAGTTTGATATTACTAAGCGTGAAATGTTTTGTGCGTATTTATATTTGATTTTTCTCCAAATATGTTAATAAATAGTATAATACACAATATGAACGAAAAATGTAGATAGTTTTATCTTTTTATTTTTTTTAACAAATACTTATTCGATTTGTATTTATGTAAATAATAACATGGCTTTTTGAGAAAAATAACACCAATTTTATCTTAAAAATAGCCTCACCTTTTGCATGTTTCTACCTATTAAATAACATTAAAAATATATTAAAATATCATCAATGTTGACTAGGAAAAAATATTTGTTATTTCTAAAAGGGTCTTCCTATGAAAATCATATTATTGTTATAATATGGAGTGTGTATGAAAATAAGGACATGCAGGGTTGTCACACACTTGGGACAGTGCCGGATTAAGCTAGTGCGGGGCCTGTACCAAATTTATAAAAATGCACATAAATACTAAAATATAAGTAATTTACATGAACAATAAAGTGATTAAATATTTTAATTTGCTTTTCAGCCAGTTAAACATCAGTACATTATTCAGAGGCTGTTCTAGCCTGGCGTAGTTTTGACAAAAATAATAAATATTTGCATGTAATGAATAAATTAGTGAAGAAAGCATTTTTTATTTTCACCAGACAGCTTACAAGCATCTTTTTTTTTTCTTCTTTTTTTTTCAAATTTTTAATTTACTTAATTATTTTTTAATTTTCTATTGAGGCCCCTTGAAAACACAGGGCTCATAGCATGTGCTACTTTTTTTACTGTGTTAATCCGGCACTGACTTGGGAATGTCAGGAAATTTGGTGTGACTCTGAATCAGAGAAGTTTTAAAACTAACTGTAATTTTCAGATGTTTTTCTAAAGACAAAGTATAAAATCAACATCCAATGTAAACTATTAGTGTTATCTTCACTTTGTTTAGTTTTACAAGGCGTACATATGGATCTATTATAGAAATTATAATTTTGATGATTTTGCAAATATTTTCTTAAAATTTTATTAAAATCTGATGCTTTCTTTTAAATTTGATTTGAAATGTTTCAAAATAAAAGAATATCTACTCACACACTTATAATAATTTCAAAACTTGAAACGTTCATCACCCCTGGCCTAGTCAATAAAGTGGTCTTCCTGTTTGCAAACAATGGTGAATTTCTTTAAAATTCACTCTTTTAATGTCCCTTAGATTAGTAAATCACTGACATCTAGGCCATTGGTTTCAAAATTTACTAAATAAATAAACTAAATTATATCTGTGTGTGTGTGTGTGTGTGTGTGCGTGTGCGCGCGTGTGTGTATGTGTCAGTTAATTTGTACTTTTCATTGATAGTTTTAGTTTAATTTGTAATGTGTTATTAATAAATTACAGCAACAAATAAATGTATAAATTGTAATGATTTTGGCAATGCAGAAGACGTGTAGGGGTATATTATGAAACAAGGACATGAGAGAAGAATTAAGAGTGAAGGAATCAATGTAGGAAAGGTCAAGTTCGTCCAGCCATGTGAAAAGAATGGAAAACGCAAGAACACCATGTGTATACATGGAAAGAGAGGTAGGGGACAGGAGACGAGTTGGACGACCTAGAAGGAAGTGAGTAGACCAGATAAAGGAAGACGTAGAAAAGAAAGGAGAGAGCTAGAGAAGAGTGATGGAAGGAGAAATATTTCTGGACAGACAGTGTTGGTGAGAGCTCATTAGCAAACACCCTACTCTGTAAGCTGGAGGGGTTTCACAATTATGATAATGATGATGATTTTGACAAAATGTATAGTTTAGTAATAGGCTTATGTCTTAAACTAACCTAATTAATTACCTTCAATTTACTTGCTAGGTCTGTCATAGCTTCATATGCCTTATAATCTATCTTAAGTATAGGACAGGCAAAATATCCAGTTTCCGGTCATCAATGTATCACTGTGAAAGGGTAAACCCATATTTTCATCAATGATACATTTTCAGTCATGACAGGAATCAAACCCAGGACATTTAGCTTAAGACAGATGCTCTACCGACTGAGCTAATGTTTCTGACAATTAATTACCTATCTAACACTTATGATAACATTATATTAATAAATAGCTCATTCATTGCTATATCCATTAATCAAATTGGTTGAAAAGTAAAATTATAACCAAACAGCTGCCCAAATACTATTAAATTTGTTATTAAAAGTAAAAATTGGTTGAACCTACTTTTCTAAATTAATTCTTAAGTTTTATATAAAATAAAAATAGTAAGTGTTAGCAATTAAAATTATTTGTTAAAATGCAGGTTAGGACCTTTTAACTCAAATATTTGAGAAAATATCAGATTTGAGGGGATTTTTGAGGTTATTTTAACAAGTTTTGAATTTGAGTATTTTTTAGAGCTCTTTTTCTGAGTAGTGAAATTGCCAAGCAGTTATATTTGTTAGTTACTGTTATAGCCGCATCTGAATACCATACTCTTTCAATTAAAAAATGACACCTGGACATGATAATCAAACCTGTGACCTTTGGCTTACTACTTAGCTTTCCAGGAGTCCTGTGCCCAGGCTAATTCTTCACTCATTTTAAGGCAGAGTCTGTGATGGACATGCAAAAATTGTCAGTCACCTTTTACTTGGGAGAGCTTTATGCTGTCAATAGTACAATTACAACAGCACAGATGCGCGCATCTTGATGGATTAAATAGCAAAGTTATTACATTTGTTAGTAAGGTTGTAGCCGCATATAAATATCATATTCTTTAAATTGAAAAATGATACAAAAATCAAGCCTGAGGTCCCGGGTTCTATTCCCATGTAAGGTGTTATTTTTCAATTTAAATAATATGGATATTGGTAGTTTAGCCCGACATAATTATTACAGACCTTGATTTGTGGCAGATTAAATGACTGGATTTCCCTAAAGAAAAAGTTGTATTTCAATATCAAAAGTCAGTTAATAAATTGCCTATTTTGGCTGAAACTGTTTTAAATATCAACTCAAATTTAATTGGTAAAATGTCATTGAAAAAAAAAATACGGCTAAATTTATCATTCTTAAATTTAAAATATTTGCCTTGCTTCACAATATGACAGTCATAAAAGCCTGATCAAATAATTTTTTTAGAATGGGAACTTTGATTGGTTACAGGAATATTATGGGAGAAAAAATTGTATTAGTGCAGTGGAGCTAATTTTTCTGCTAATTTCATGCAGAAAAGGCTAAGAAAGTTTATGTCTGCTACTTAATAAAAATATATATAGTTTTTACATAATTCTCATTAAATAGACCTATTTAATCATTTTACATAATTCTCATTAAATAGACCTATTTAATCATTTTTGTATATAACAGGTAAAGTAAACAATATCACAATAAGATCCAATTTTGTGTATATAAAGTACATTTTAAAACGCTACAGTGAACCTTAAAATATATTTATATTCATTTGATTTAATGCTCTAGTAAAGGTTTGTATAAACACGTCTTCACTGAAATTTTAGTGTCTTATTCCTATGCCAAACTAATTACTAGACCCTGCCCATTAATTTATAATTTAACTAAATGTGTGAATTTATTTTTAAGTAATACTTTATAACAAAAAACCCGCCTCGGTGGCGTAGTTGGCTAACGCGCTTGTCGTGTTGAGCTCGACTGCTGAGGACGGGGAGATCAAGGTTCGAATCTCGGTCGGGTGAAGTGAGGGTGGTTTTTCCTAAATGGTTTTCCACTCTCCCTCCACGCAAATGCGTGTTCACTTCCTCTAATTCAACCTTCCCAATTCCTAATACATTAGTGTAATTAGTACTTAAAGCGTATAACCCGAACGGGTAGTAAATATTATTATTATTATTATAACAAAAAACACTAATATTTTAATCATCTTTTTTAATTCAATAGCAAATTAAGAATTAATATTACAAAGCAGTCTTCTTATGTTTACTATGTTTTCTGAGATTTGAATTAAGATTTGAGATTCATAAATATCTTTAGTATTCAAGTGGGGGCACAAAAGACATCTTAGGGGATACTTAAAAATTGAATATTTTATATTTCAATATATACACTCATGTTATTTCATGATGAACACTCAATAATCAGGGTCATATTTAGGTCAAGCCACAAGAGATCAAAGGAAATTTCATCAGAAAGTACCATTTTTATTTTTCACTCATCCTTCTCTCTCCTAGATGTATATAATAGAATACGTATAACTTGCACTATGCACCAACAACTTTGGGGTTATAAGGTTTAAGAGAAATTATATCAGGGGGTAAAAGAACCAAACAGGTTGAATGAATACCACTGATATATAAAATTAAGATTTGTATTCGTTTAACCTCTCAAGTGTGACTATTCTCAGTTACTGAAACCCTTCCTGGGTAGACTTAATTTCTCTAGTGCATAGTTCAAGCCTGTAAATTCATTATAGTGAATTTGACCCAAATATAATTATTAGAATCGTACATTTAGTTTAAAACAGTAAAACAAATTTCAATGGAGAACTTTGAACAGAAAAAAAAAATTGAAATCTTGAATATTGAATATTCTTAAGGATTTGAAGATTCTAAGATCCAATCCCTTTATCTTTCTTCTTTTTTTTCCCATCCAATTCCCACAATGCTACTGCTCCATGTTGTTAATGTTGGCAACATTGTTTTCAGGCTGAATGATCTGGGTAAGGTCTTCCTTGCTGTCTTCATTCATACCAGCTTCTTGGGAACATAGGTTTACAACCTCTTGTTTTATTTCAGTACTGGTTTCAACAATGCTGGAATCTAGCTCCTCCTCTATAACCACCATCTAAATTCAAAACATTAATGTTAGACAGGCAATGAACTGTATATGAGTTACCCAATCCACATATTACCTTTTATTGTTATCACTTTTAAGGAAACTCTTGTTTCCTTTTTAAGGAACATAATTTTGTATGTATAGAAGAAGGTGTGGAAAATAGTGATAAGATAAACACAAGGAAAGAGCACAATAGGTATGGCTTTTACGATGGAAAAAAAAAAAATAACACTTTATTACACAGCTGCCACTGGACAAATATGTAATGGCCACCCCCTAAATAAATTAGATTGTTACCCTCCCCCTTCCCCCAAACATGAAAGTTAGTTTACATTCAGTCAGAACTCTTTTAAGAGGTAGTGTGAAAAATGGAAGGTAACTAAGCTCTCAACAACAACAACAAAATACATACATAAATGTTTAACTAGAGGTTATTGAGCTATTATTTTATAAATTGAGGTTGTATCAATCACGCACAAATTATTAGTTAAGCCATTACTAAACCATAATAGTGTGAAACCACCATCAGGTAGGTGCAAAAAAAAAAAACTTAGCTACATATTTGAAAATCCTGTAGTATCATTATGGCAACCTGTCATCTTGAAATACTTAAAGTTTCTGTTAGTTTTAAACTTTTTCAGATATTTGGCAAAATTAATATTTCCAAAAATTTTAAAAATATGTTTAATTGTGGAAGTGACAAAGAAGATTTAAGTGTGAAGCACACATGAAGAAAGGACAAGAGAAGTGTATTACTTTTGTTCTATCAAGGCCTAACCTACCTCTCCTTTCAGGCTGGCTTCCATCCCTATCATATACATTATATTATTTTAGTGTTTCTACACAGTTTTCTTTTATTCATTGAGTGAAAAGAAATTTTCCTTAAAGATATTTTAAACTACAAATATTTCACTTTTGTCATGTTTTTTTTTTCCTTTTTAAATTTTCTACCTTGAAATAGCCTAATAATTTATTCACAAAAACCCTCTTCGGTGGCCGCTTTATCTAATGTGCTAGTCTAATAGTAGTCTAGATTGTTGATGACAGGGATATCGAGGTTTGAATCTCGGTCAGGTGTACTGTGGGTGTTTTTTTTTCAAATTCACTCTCCTTCCATACAAATGCAGTTATACTTACTTTAACCTTCCTAATCCATAAAACCATTAGTGTAATTACTACATAAGCATATAACCTGAACGGGTAGTAAGACGCGGTGCTAAAATAATAATAATAAAAATATTGATAATAATCACAATATTTGGGCAGTTAAAAACTGCAATTTGGGGAAGATTACTACCAACAAAGTTAAGTCTCTAATAATTAGTTTAGGTTTAATTTATCATTATATGTGGTCTAGAATATTATATTAGATAAAAATATCTGAGTATATAAATCTTATTATATCTAAATATTTTTATAACTATTATAATTTATCTAGTGAAAGATAAAAATCCATTTCTGGCAAAGTTAATACAATACTAGGGTGTGAATCTCGTCAGGTGAACTAGATGTGTTCTCTCATCCATGTGAGCATTGGTGAATTACCTCTCACTTCTCTTTCTACAGTGGACTTTCATTAGTAACACTGGTGTAAAATGTATAAACAATAAAACATATATTAATTTGGCGTCACTAAATAATCAAAACTTAACCTGAGCATCTTCTTTGTGATTAATATCGTCGATATTATCCCTTTGTTTGCACTCCTCTAGCAGTTCATTGGTCAGCTTATCCTCTGTCTCTTCAATAACTTCTTGGATCTTCTCCGTCATTATCTCTTTGTCTTGGGTCTGTATCACCTGTGTCTGTGTGCTCATCTCTTTGCTTTCTGGCCTTCTCAGTAGCGCCCGTGCTTCTTTAAGAGCGTCTTCACTAGTACTATAATAAATTGCATCAGTTAATAATATACTAGTAGAAACTAATTTCAATCCAAAAATGACTGTCATAAAAATGTTATTTTGACTATATTAAGAATACTTTAAGGAGGATATTATCTAATAGTTACAAAGTCACCAAAACTACTTTCATATATCTATATGTCACACTATGTGATCTCTAAAGTCACTTTTTATAGCATAGTTATTAATTACCTATAAAATAATCCTATTCATAGCAAAATGTAGGAATGATTTCCTCAAATCTTTTATGTCGGGATCAGACTTAGCTTAAGGTTTACCTAATGTAATGTTAACTTATGATTCGTGTAATCTAATGTAACAACTCAAACAAATCAAACAGTAAGTTTGAACTGTTTAGAAACAAATTGTTCACTTAAAGTAAACCCAAGCTTTTAGAGCTGGTTACACTACAAGTACTTGCATTATAAGCTTAACGAAGATACAAAATAAAGTGTAACACAAAGTTACGATGGCTAGAGCTCGCCAAACTCAGAAAATATTTACTGAAGAATTAGTCTTCATAACATAAACGAATGAAGTGCTAAATAGGCCTGTTGATGTCACTCGCATCATAATTGGCTAGCTAGAACACGTGGTACCTTCACTTAACGTTCCCTTAACATGGAAGTTCTCCCTTTGAAAACTCTTGTTGAGTGAATGTTGAGTTAATTATGTTGTGATGGCTTCTATTTAAAAACATGAGGCAAATCTTTATGTTACATTACGTGAATGATAAGTGAACCAAGTTGATTGTGATGACAGCATTATGTACTAAAGGATATTTAATAATCAAGGATTAAAATAAACAAATTCAAGATACTTAGGTTACTATTTTTACATTGAATTTTTATGTGCCATGGCAGTCTAAAATATATCAATTAACTTGCCTCTCCATCCTCACCCCCCATTTTGACCTCGTTTTAGGAGAATTTATTACAGATTTCGCACTCCCTTCCAAAGAGTTTAAAAATAAAAATAAATTTGTTAAATAAATTGAGCAGTAATGCATTTTTTTATTTATTTTTACTTGAGTCGTCAACCATTACCTCTTTCTTCAGTAACATCAGAGTAAAATAGGAACTATGTATTTTTTCACTCGTCATCATCATTAACTGTTTCCAGCCTGTGGCCAGCTCAGTTTGTAAAATGCCGTATCTTCCTCTATCCTTTCACCACTCTTCCTCCTCTAATTTCTTCCGTTCTTCTCCTCTCACTTGAACACTTTCTGTTACCTTTTCCTCCCATCTATTTTTTTTTTTTCACTTTTAATTGTTTTTAAAACTCCGGGTTGGATTTTATTTTAGTGTTTTAATAGGGGGCCTACTGTTTATTGGGGGCTCATTCCTAACTTAACTATATGGCAAACATAACAACCAGAGCTAAGACCGTTAATTTACCAGTGAATTGAATGTATGCATTTTTAAAGTGAATGCATTATAACAAAAAATATTATCAATTAGTTACTCTTTATATTTTATATTTCCTGTTTGTTAGTTGTTTTTTTTTCAATCTTTAGATTGATAAAATCATGGATTTGACCCCAACTCTAAAAAACATGGTATTGTGAGACCTTACCTGAGTTTTTTAAGAGTCTGCTCTAAATTAGTCTTTATTTCGTTCCTCTCATTTATCAATTGTTTGTGTTTCTCTTGATGTTCCTGTATATCTGTGTTAAGATGGTCCACCTTATGTCCTGCTTCCTCCGTCATGGCCTGAAACGCCGCTTGGGCTTTTAGGGCACCCTCTAGCGTGGATGACAATAGTACATATGATTCTCTCTCCGAGGCAAGTCGAGCTTTCATCTCGCGCAAAGAGCTCTGCCACTATATAAAATAAAACATACCAAGTTTTACCAAAATACACACTAATACAAGAATATAAGAACATTTTCAGCTTTGTAAAGTTGTATTTAACATGCCCTTTCATCACACAATAATTACTATAAGTGAGGGTGAAAGGACCTACCAATTTTACCGGGAAAGGTATTTTCACATACTTCCCATGGTTCTTTTATACATCACAATCGACATGGGACCGACGGCTTTATTTCAACTCCGAAGGAAGTTGTACTATGGATTTTTATCGCTCAAGAAAAATATGTCAACCCATACCTAGGTTTGAACCCGCGAACATTGGGTCCTGGGGCGAGCACTTAACTCTAAGATCACAGAGTTCGACAGCTTTGGAAAGGCCAGGGCAAAGTTAGATTTGTGACATCTCTAACACATTTACAAGACAATTTGATCAGTAATTGTTTTGATATAAAATAAAGAACTAATTGTTTTCCTCAAGGGATGATAGTATGTGAGAGTATGGAGGGGGGCTGGCAGTCCCCAAGACCTCCCCCTCCTTTCCCCTATTCCTATACCCCTATACTAATACACCATAGCTCTGTGTGCATGTTTACATAGGTGTACACAGTGTAACAAGCGCAATGGACACACATTCAGATATAGTAATTTATAGTTCATTAAGTGTTTTATACTGTCACTAGCAGTACTTATATCATGTCAAACCTCAACATTTGAAATATTTTATAAAATGGTAGAGCCTCAAAAATCTGAGGTTCTGTTAAATCCAAGCCAGTCAACACTATTTTTTTAAATATATAGTTGCATATTTCAACATATGAGGAGGGATTTGTTGATAGTGGGCTTCCAAGAATAGATCCTTCCTCCTGTCCCTTGAGATGTCTAAAAATAGAATAGTAAAGTTACCACTTCAGTTCCATAACAATGACATATGTGTTGAATGTGTTTGTTTTATTTACCGAGTCTCTTCATATTGTACAGACATTGTATCATGTGTATTCGCTAGTTTTTTTGTAAATGATATTTTTCTGTTTTGTTTATTGTGTTGTAACTTTTATTTAAATATTCTTTAACTCGAAACTAGCCTTCTTTTCTAATTTTCCACGTGTTATTCCGTACAAACCAAATTTTGGGTAATCTGGGGCAGGGCCGTAGTTAGAGTAATTGGCGCCCGGGGCAAACAGTAACATTGGCGCCCCCTCTACGCAGCCACCCCATTTCCGCCCAATCATAACGAAGCAATTGATGGTGTCATCGTATTGTATACCTGTTTCAGATGTAATACAATAGCTGTATAACAAAAATCTTGCTATTACTAATGTGTCTTGCAATTATTGTCCCGTTTATAATTTGCTAATTCTATTAAATAGTAACAACAACAAAAATCAGTAAATATTTATTATAATTTAATATTCTTTTTATTAAAAATTAACTTATTCAATAGTCTGTGCTGATTATATGAACTTAAATACATGCTGTAGTAAATAAAAACATTGTAAATAGTTTGAATTGAATGAAGAATACTTTTTGTTTATTATTAATTGCTAGCTCAATTATGAAAAATCTAGAAGTAACATTATTGTTAAAATATTAACAGAATTATTTTATACTTACAGTTTCACCTTTCTAGCTTTAACAGCAGCAAAATCAT